>CM046435.1:25672459-25775143 GCA_025506505.1 Flaveria sonorensis | reverse complement strand
ATTTTTTTCATATAGATGTCCCTACACATAAGGTGAAATGGTTAGTTACCCTTGGAGACCCAAGCCTTTTTAGTCTTGGGCTCTTCGAATTCAATGATATAATTGAACCAAAATGTATGCAGGGGGTTCAGTTATGGTTTGTGAAGAAGAGGATAGGGCTACAACATCTTTTCTGGTCTTCCATTCCATCATATGGTTAATCAAGCTTGATGAGCCTAAAGAGGCTTGTGCAGCATAACTTGCTTCCGAGGCGTCTTTCTTCTCGGAAGAAGTTGTCACCACCTTTTCTTCCGAAGCAGTCTTTTTCGGAAGGTTTTGAAGGATTCCTTTTGTTCCTTTGTTTCCCTTCCGAAGCTTTTGGCTTTTGAAGTACTTGCTTTCGAAGGCACTATAGTTTCAAAGGAAAACATAGGAAGGTTTGTTTGTTCTTTTGTTTGTCTTCCAAAGTCAGTTTCCCTTCGGAAGAGTAAGCTTCTTCCGAAGGAAACTTAGCTTTAGAGACAACTTTCTTTTCTTAACACTTGGGCCACATGGTAAGGTCCAAATATGAAACCCTCCTTGTCTCCTTCTTTCTTAAAATTAGACGCATAATGTGTGCTTGCTGGATTGTAGTTACAATCTTTAACCATGTGATTATGTAGGCCACAGAGTATGCATTCAATGTTAATTTTGATAGGGTAGGTTGATGGTTGCTTTTGGAGCTTCTTTTCTTCGTTATCATCATCCTTCTTCATAACAGAAATGCTCGTACTACATTCCTTTCCTGAATTAAGATTTTCAACCACTTGAAACCTACTGATATGAATACACTTTTTGCTTTGGGTCTATTTTTAACTTTGACTCAGCCACCTTCTGGTAGTTTTTCTTACTGCCTTGATTTGTTTCTTCTAGCTTTGGTGGTAAGGGTTGATCATCAGCTGTGGGGATGAGGTTTTCTACATATCCTTCCCTGTGGTGGTTTCCATTATTATATCATTCTTTGCTCTTTGGGTAATAGGGCAATAGTTGGAACATCTTGCTCCTCTACACCACATCTAGGCTGTCTAATAGACACAAAGGAGTTTGGTGGAGCAATTTCATCGGTTCCCAACCCACTTTTGTTTTGATAACACACTTTTGAGTGGGAGAATGATGCAATCATGGTATTCAAGTTATGCTCTTCAATGGCATACTTCTTAGCTTTAGCCTTAGCTATCACTAGTTAGGCTTGAGCCTCAGTCAACTTGGAGATTAAATCTTTTATTTTAGCCCTGTAATTTGAATGTTCATGTTTTAAATAGGACATAGTTTTCTCTAACTCTTCTATTTTGAGTTTGTAGTCAGATTTTGCTCTCATAAAATCAGAATATAGTATATTTAAAGATCCATATCAGATTTAATTTCATGTTGTAGTCCAGATACAATTTAACTTTGCAATACAGGCTGGAGTACATGGATGTTCATATACCTTAGAGTCTATAGTTCTAGCCATGAGAGCTTGAGCAGGAGTGACATCTTGGATCATGAAGCTCCAATCAACTTCTTGAGCAACAACTACAGTTTGTTGCTCAGTGGATTTGGTTGCAGCTTTAGGGGTAGCAGGATGTTGGGAGGCTTGAGTTGCTCCAGGATTAGATCTAGGAGCTTTGCATTACCTTGTAAAGTGTAGGGATTGAACCTAGAGGCTCAGGAAATCAAATCAAGATAAAGAAGATCAAGTCGCACGAAAAGTTAGAGTTGTCACGCGATAACTTGCTTCTCGCGCTGAACCTATTAATCGCGCAAGAACCTGTTAGTCGCATGTATAAATAGATGTTATGCAATGTAACTAAGAAGCTTTTGCATTTTTTTCTGATTTCATTCGTATTGTAAGACTTTACAAGTCGAAGAGCAATATAATCAAGAAGTTATTTACATTTGTGTTCTACATCTTACTTTCAATCTTGTTCCGTGAAGATAACATTCCATATTTTCTTCACGAGATCGATCTTATTTCTAATGAACCGATCCTTACAATTGGTATTAGAGAAAGGTATTGCTCTTGATACATGGATTTTCATTCCGCAATCATCCGTATTAAAACACTAAACATGGAAGTTGAAGATCTAAAGTCTTAGATCTAGTTTGGACTGGTTTCGAAGGAGAAGAAGGTGAAACCAAAGCTGAACACACATGAAATCACTTTGTTACTTGCTAAAATGATGATCTGCATCAATACGCTTAGTATATTCAAGTTATGATGGTAAAAATTGAAGAATTGAGATCGTAGCTGTGAATCTAAGACAAAAAGTCGATTTTCACGAAGTTTTCGCACGAATAACCGCTTTTTGCGAAAACTTTGGCAGTTTTCGCATCGATAACCGTTTCTTGTGAAAACTTGGAGTTGCCATGCGAGAAGATCAGGTTTTCGCGTGAGAATATCTACCTAGTTCTTATGCGAAAACTTCATCAAGCAAAAACTTCAACATTCGCGCGAAAACTTTTACCATCAACTTGATTTTTGCTAAAACTTTTCAAAAATGCAAGAACGTTGTCTAGATGCGAAAACTTATTAGTTTATGAAGGTTTAGAACAAGTGTTTTAGCCCAAATCTAGAGGATGTCGGATGATTTGAAGTTTGGTACTTAAACAGGGGTTTTTGTAATGTTTGAACAAGTTAAAGATTCTATATCTATAACATTTGATTCGTGTCATTCATGAACTGAAACTTGACAATGTGGGCTTATCTTATCTTACTGTTGGGGACAAGGATTGAACGGGTTAGTTAAGTGAAGAATCAAGATTGTTTGGTATTCTTGCCTTGAAAATATGGGCTTATTAAATCTTACATAGGGGGAACAATACTTTTGATGATCTAGTTCATCATCACAGAATCTTGTCATCAGATTTAAGAATCAGGATCTTAAGGAATCCAAAATGGAAGTTGGACCTCTCTGTTATATGCCTAATACATCTTAAGTTGTAAGTAATCAAGAGAGAACAGTTTAATCTTGATTCAGACGTGATATCCTTTATGAAGCTTTATATTAGGAGGGGGTTACAGCTGAGGGGGAAGACTAAAGTGAGAGATACTCGAGGACCAGATAATTCATTTTGATGAGTGACTGAAGTCAAACATAGCTTCATATCATAATCCATAGGGGTAAATTGTAAGGACCTAGTCTTTATGGATTACAATATCAAGTGAAAAGCAAAAACTCAATTCATGCGAGAAGTAGAAGTATGCGAGAACTCCAAGATGACTGTTGAAAAACTTATGGCGCAAGAACTTGGAGTTGCCGCGTGAGAACTTGATGTTCTCACATGAGAACATCTTCATAGTATATATAGATGTTTTTTCTTTGTATTTCATGATGTGTGTTCATTTGTAAAAGTGCTCTAAGGGTGAGAGAGCAGAGAGTTGTGTGATAGGCCGCCCGAGGGGAGCTCAGCTCTGGTGGATCGAGCTTAAATGATGTAAACTCCTTTGGTATTGTAATCACTTGATTAATAATATACGATTGAGTTTGTTTAATGTTCGTTGATATCACACAAGCACACATCAGTCTTAATTTGATTAGCAAGTGCAATCAAATTTGTTTATCTTATGAAGCCATTTGATTTGTTCTGAGAAAGATTATGTTTAACTAAGTGTTTATAATTATCCAAGAACCCTTAACCTTTTTGCAAAATCTTTGTGAAATTTTTTTGTAAAATCAAAACAAATGTAAAAGCAAATTTTAACCTAAAAACAAACTGATATTTTTCTTTATATTTATAACTTAAATGTTTTTAGTAAATTTTCAAGTATAGGATCATATTTCTTATCAAATCGATCATAAACATCATCCAGCTTTATTTAAATAAGACTGGTTATGTTGATTGTCAATATATTTTGTCCATTTTAAATAAGACTTCAAATCTGTGAATCTAAAGAATCCTACAGAACTCTTATCCAGCTTCAAGACACTTTTGAGAATTCAAGTCACCCCAATTTGACTTAAACCTTCACCTCTGATCAGCCTTTTCAGAATTATTCTTCTCTATTATAATATCTATTTAGAGCATAAGTAGCCTGAGAAACATTTCTGAACACAGAATATTAACAAGTTTTAGGACTTATTAACTGCTAGTCGGACTTATGTTTTGCCCTCGCAATACGTTTAGGACTTATATGCCAAATTGGACTTACATGCCCCATCTTTTGATTTTTCCTTGTGTGTCAGAACATATTCTCAAAAAGAAAATATTTATCATATAGTATATGTCTATGACATATTTTTTATTATTGTGCTCATTGGCATCTTTTATTCCTATATGCCCTTTTTGGCATCATTTTGCTCTTTTTGATAATTTTCATTTTCTCTTTTTGTCTTTGCTTTTCATATCTTTTTCTTCTTTTGTATTTATATATACATATTTCATATTTCTTTTAAAAAGCACTGAATCAGATAGAGACTGGCTTGAGTATGACTAAATTATAACTCTCGGTCTGTTTTAGCTTGGAATCAGTGTTACCACAAAACCTTGATGAGTAACCCACTTACTAAACTGTAACTCTCAGCATGTTTTAGCTTGGAATCAGTGTTACCACAAAAACTTGATGAGTAACCCACACCAATCATTTTGAGTTTACTTTAAGTGTATCACAGATCATAAAGTTTTTCAGCTTTGGAAGTCAAGCCTATCAACATATCAAACATAATCCAAGTTAGTTTCTTTTATGCCATAAGATGTAATGAATCAAAATTAAGAAATGTACTATCATTTCCTATATATCCTTGAAAATTTTAATTTTCTTAATATGTAAAACAACATATTTTTGCAAATCTTCTTTTGCGCCCCCTAAGAGCAAAAAGCTTTTTCGAGACATTTTCAAAATTTTAAGAACAAAAATCTTTTTCAAGACATTTTTAAATTTTCTCACCCTAAATTGTGATTAACTGCAAGAAAATAATAATTTCACCTAAGAATGAAAACAAATTTTGAAAAAGGGTGTTTGGAAAAATGTTAACTAAAGTTAATCATTATCAGAGATTTGACTAAAAGTCAAATCTGGAATGATCAAATGCCTTAGTAAACAAATCAGCAATGTTGTTTTCTGATGGAACTGATTCCAAATGGATAAGTTTTCAATTAAAACAGTCACGGATAAAGTGCATGTGGATGTTGATGTGTTTTGTCTTTGAGTATTGGATTGGATGCTTCACAATATTTAACACTGCAGTGTTATGACACAAAATTTTGGTGTCATAAAGATTAAGGCCATAATCAAGAAGTTGTTGCTGAATCCAAACAATCTAAGAACAACAACTTGATGCAGCCACATATTCAGCCACTACAGTGGATGTGGATATTGTCTGCTGCTTCTTGCATTGCCATGAAATCAACCTGTTTCTAAGAAATTAACATCCACTGGTGGTTGATTTGTTGTCCATGTTACATCCTGCATAATCACTTTCAGTATGGGCATATAAATTAAAATCAGAATTTTTAGGATACCAAAGGCCGAGTGTTGGTTGACCTTTGAGATATTTGAAAATCCGCTTGACAGCTTTCAAATGAGATTCCTTTGGATTACTTTGATAATGTGCATACTGACAGATAGGAAACATGATGCTTGGTCTGCTGGCAGTGAGATACATCAGAGATCCAATCATTGACCTATACAAATGCTGATCAACGTCTTCACCCATGAGATCTGGGGTTAGAGTTGGACGAGAAGTCATTGGAGTGGAAGAAGTCTTGGAGTCTTGAAATTTGTATTTTTCAAGGATACTGTGTACATATTTTTCTTGATGAATCAGTATTCCCTTATCACCTTGTTTAACTTGGATACCCAAGAAAAATGACATTTCTCTAAGAGAACTTATCTCAAATTTCTTCTTCATCACAGCTTCAAATTCCTTGCACAGTTCATTATTGGTAGATCCAAAATAATGTCATCGACATATACTTGAACAAGAATAAGATCATCACCAGTCTTCTATAAGAATAAAGTTTGATCAATCACAACCCTTGTAAAACCATTCGCAAGCAAATGTTCAGTAAGAGTGGCATACCAAGCTCGTGGTGCTTGATGTAAGCCATACTGTGCTTTCTCTAACTTATACACATATTCTAGATGATCTAGATCTTCAAAACCAGGTGGTTGACAAACATAAGTTTCTTCTTTCATTTTGCCATATAACAAAGAAGTTTTGACATCCATCTGATACACCTTGAAGTTCTTGTATGAAGCATAAGCCAAAAAATGTGTAGAGCTTCTAGTCTTGCAATAGGAGCGTATACTTCTTCATAATCAAGACCTTCAATTTGAAAGAATCCTTGAACAACAAGTCTGGCCTTGTTGTGAACAATTACATCCTTTTCATCCATTTTGGTTTTAAAAATCCATTTCGTACCAATCGGCACTTACCCTTTGGTAGTTAACACAGATGCCATACATTAAGCTTCTTGAATAGCATCAGTTCGTCTTGTATGGCCTCAACCCAACTGTTTTCCTTTAATGCCATTTCAACATTCTTTGGCACAATTTGAGATATAAAACATGAATACAAACATGTATTTATTTTGCCCGATTGACATTGAGTTCAGACACCTTGTGATAACGGACCAATAATTGCTTCAGTTGGATGATTTTTATGAATTCTCAGCTGAGGAATGATATCTTCAGAAATAACTTCATCTAAATTAGACATATGACCAATTGGTTCATCAACATTGTTCCCTCCTTTAGGTTGATACACAATATCTTCGTCTTGAAGAATATCATTATAACAGATAAATCTTCAAATGGAACTTGAATAGTATCAATTGGATCAATTTGTGTAGAAGAAGAACTTTGATCAGAAACCTATGGAGCTTGTTCAACTACTGGATCAGAATGAGATGGATCAAATTCAAAAACAGAGTGTGGAACAGCTGTGACATTTGAAGAAGAAAGTATGTCTGAAGATTTTTCTGTTGCTGAAGATGAGATAGGTCCAACATCATTAGCGAAAATATCTTGAATTGATGAATTCAAAGGTGGATTAGCTATTGAAACAATAGATGAATGATTAAATGTTTCAAATAATGAAGCATAATCATATACCCATGAAGGTGCTGAACCCGCATCTGTCTTGTTAGATTCATGCCAATCAATATCAAATGACTCAATTATTTATTTAGACTTTTTATTATAAACCCGGTATGCTACTTTGTTGGCTGAATATCCAACAAAATAACATTCATCTGCTTTTTTTTATCAAACTTTGATTTAGAATCAGATGTGTTTAACAAAGTACAACAACATCCAAAAGTTTTGAAATATCTGAATTTGGGTTTATGTTTGAAAAAGATTTCATAGGGAGTCATGTTTTGTTGTTTGTTGATTAACACACGATTCTAAACATAACATGCTGTGTTAACAGCTTCAGCCCAAAAGAATGATGGTAATTTGGCTGCTGATAACATTATTCTGGCAGCTTCAATTAAAGTTTTGTTACGTCTTTCAGCAATTCCATTTTGTTGTGGAGTTCCTACAGAACTAAATTGTCTTGCTATCCTCTTTGAATCACAAAATTCATTCAGTGTGTGATTGCAAAATTTGGTTCCATTATCACTTCGAATGCTTTGATGGTTTTATCAGTCTGATTCTCCAATAGGGTCATGAATTTTTTCAGCAAGTGAGGCGTCTCATCTTTGGTTGCCAAAAAGAAAACTCATGTAAATCTAGAAAAATCATAAGTAATAACCAAACAATATGCACAACATCCTAAACTCAAAACATGAACTGGACCAAATAAATCCATGTGTTGCAGTTGAAGGATATGGTAAATTTTTGTATGAACAACTGGTTTATGAGGAAGTTTATGTTGTTTGCCTTTACAATATGACAGACAATTTTTAGGAAGTTGAAATTCTTTCAAATGAAGGCCTACAACATGATTTCCTCTTACAACTTGTTCATGTTTTTAATGTTTACATGGCCAAGACGACGATGCCATAATATAGAATCACTTTCCAAGGCTTTGGATAACAAACAAGATGGAGTTACTAATGTATGTGAACTATTCATGTCATGTAAATACGAGTCTTTGTCTCTCGGTGTAATTAACAAAATCCATTCATCAGGAATTACAAATCCAGGTTTTAAAATAAGACGTTCTTTATCAATGAAATATGTTGAGAACCTTTTGTCACAAATTTGAGAGACACCTAACAAATTATGTTTAAGGTCCTCTACAAAATCGACATCTTCAAAACTTAACACACCATTAGACCTTGTATGTTTCTTTGTAATCTTGCCATCTTTATCTCCTACAAATATAACATATCCTCCATTGTAAGATTGTATATTGTTAACAAAGATATATTACCAGTCATGTGCCTTGAACAACCACTATCAACATGCCAAACACTGTTTATAGCTTCTCTTGGTTGTTTATGCACATAAGAATGAATTTATTCTTGTTTAGGAACCCAAGCCATTGTTGACTTGAGTACATTATTTTCATCCAAATATGATACTGATTTTAATATCATATCTCTTTTATCATTAAAAACATAGTCTTTAACAATATCAGGCTTATATTGTTTTTCTTTAATTTTCCACTTTTGAATTGGTTTGATCAGATTTGTAACATTTTTCTTTAAAGTGGTCTGAATTGAAGTAGAAGACCTATCATCAACTTGGATAGGTTTCACATTTGACTTTTCTTTATTCAATTCATTTCTGTCATTAATAAAAGAGTTTGACTGATTTGAATTCCTTTTGAATTTGACATTTAAAAAGAAATGTTTTCTATTATTTGAAATTGAGTTGTGAAATCTTTGCTTGCTTGACAATTGATGTTGATGATGATAGTTTCTAGCCTTTTGATTTGGCTTTCCACAAGTATAACAACACATTGTATGATATGTATTTCAAGCTTGTAAATTTTGCACAAACTGTTTATGATAACTTCCAAAGTTATCATAGAATCTGGCCTTAGTATTTCTTTGGCCTTGGGATTCTTTAATAGTCTCACTTATCTTTTACTAAATCAATAATTCAAATTCAATGAGCTTGGATCTTAGGATTCATCATGTTCTTGACCTAGAAATTAAAAATTAAGATGGGTGGATGTGTGAGAATCAAAGAATACAAGAAGCAGATGATAATAAGTAGAAGATTTCATTAATGTTGATGAACAAGTTACAAAGAAAAATCAAATACAAAGATGGATGTAGATCAAACCCACCCAAAAGGAGAGGATTTCTCTTTGGGTGGTGATTCACACCATCAGAAACACACACACAAGAACCACACTTGCAAAAATGCACTAGTGGGTCTATTTATACTATTTTTACATCATGACCTAATTTTGATTTTTCTTTTTGTCTTGATGTTGACTTTGTCTTGTTGACTTCATCTTGTATTTGTTTTTCTTCTGTTTATCAACTTGGTCTCTGAACTCGTACAATGAGATCTTCAGTTGGCTGTGATTATCATTTGGTAAGCTTCAGTTTATTCAATTGTTGAACCCAACATCTCTCTATCACTATGATTTTTTTGAGATGATTCTGAAAGAATTGAGGTATCCATTTTAGCTTTTTAAGTCACATTTAAAAGCCGATGTGGCATGAACTATAGCTTTAGCCTTTTGAGTCGTAGTTACTGGAATTGGACCAGTGTCTTTGATACCTGTTCTACAAATATCTTGTTTCATAGAGTTAACAATAATAGAAGATTTATTTTTAAAGAAATGACATTGGTTTCTTTAAAAATTTGTCCTTCTTTATCAATGTTGCCTTTTGAAACAAATGTATTCTTGAAATTAGTTTTCAAGTTAGATATGGATGTTTTGACTCGTTTACTTTCATTGGCCTTAAAATCTATTATTGATTTGAGTTTCTTTTCTTTGTTAGACATTTTTTAGCAAACATTTGTAGTACTAACAATATATGAAATTTCATTAACAACTGATGATGAATTACATGAGGATTTTTCAGTATAATTTTTACTTTCCTAAAAAACTAATTAATCATAACTTTCTCAATCTTCAACCAACCCGTCCTTCTTCACACTTTCTGCAAGAAAATTGTCATGATTACTTTTAATTTCAGTTTTTATTACAAGGTCAACAGTAAGAGAGACATTGACTGGAGGTATTAAGTCTGACTTTGGTTGAAAACCTAATCCATAGGTCTCTTCATTAGGATCAACATTTGATGAAGGCAAATATGTATAATCATGATTAATAGATGGTGCAATGTTAGAATAACCAACACCACTTTTTCCACCATTAATTTTCTGTGTCATTTGAGACTTGATTATACCTTCAACCATGTTTGAGGATAACTCAAATTTTTCAACATTTAATTTGGCAGATAAGAGTTCACTGTTAAGTTTGTTGATTTCTAAAGATAGTTCATTTTTACGTGTTGTCAAATCCTTAATGTTACAATCTTTATCATAAAGATTCAATTTTGATTGATAAATTGATTTGTTTAATCAATCTATCTTTTCTTTAAAAGATAAACAAATTTGAAAAGTTGAAAATTTTTAAAGTTCAATGGAATTGAACTTCTTGCGTGCGAGAAGTTCAAATGGTGCGAAATGTGATGCAACTAGTTGAACTATTCTCATGCAAAAAGTATACAGATGCGAAAACTCTTGTGTGCGAGAACTCTGACTTCTCGCGCGAGAAGTCAAAAGGCTATAAAAGGAATAGTTGAGCAAAAAGTATACTATTCGCACGAAAACTTCCTGAAAAATTCTCTAAAAAATTCTAAGTGGTAGAACCTCGTTTGCTTCAATATCAGTGTTCATTGTGGTCGCATTTGGATACTAAAGTGATTAATAAGGTATTTTGATTATAATAGATTAGATTTAAGTGTGTTTGATTCATGACCAAACTATAAAGGACCATTACACGTTAAATTGAACAAAATTCAACATCTTAAACCTTAATAATCACTTAATCGACACCTAATGAACATGTTTTATTGGTTAAAACACTTTGAAAATAGCTCATTGAAAACATGAAAAATCACAGACTTATCGCATGCGAAAAGTATGTTGAAAATGAACAGACCGGAGAAATTTCAAATTCGCATAGAACTACTCGCGTGAAGAGCAGACTTGTCACGCGAGAAGTTGACGTTTGGTCAAATTCAGTTTCATGCGAAAACCCTTCTTGTCCCACAAAAATTTGAATCTGAAAACATAATGTTTTTGCATGAGTAGTTGATGTTTTCGCACGAGAAGTTTAATTTTTCCAAAATCTTTCTAAGTGTGAAAATTTTCTTTTGTGCTTATACAAGTTTGTTTAACTTTTCAGATGGCCAGATCTATGGTCTTTTATAAGAACCATAATGCTATGGCCTACCTCGGAAAAGTTTCTGAAGATAAAGCCTTATTCGAGATCTATGATTGATGGACTTAAGACTTCACGGATTCACCATGCTATCACGGGTAATCCTACCGTTTACACTGATGTAATTGATCAGTTTTGGCAAACGGCTGCCAATGAGAGAGATGAACAAGGAGAACCATGTAAATCAACAACTGTCAACGGGCAGCAAATTTTTATAACTACAAAAGTTATAAACAATGTGTTACTTTTAGAAGATCAACCGAATGCGCCCGTCAAGATCGATGATGACGTTGTAAGAGATTGCCTGAAAAGAATGGGATATGATCGCAGATATCCATCTATTGAGAAGAAGTACCTTCCACCATTCAAGAAGTACTTGTTTCATGTTGTTATACGTTGCCTAAGCAATCTTGAAGCTGGAATGGATAGTCTAAGTTCTATATTCGGATCCCTGTCGATATCCTTAGTTGATGATTTACCATACAGCATATCCAAGGCAATTTTTGCAATAGTGATCAGATTGGAAATGTGCCATATGTCCTTCAGGAACGTCCCAGAGTGCAAGAAACACCTGCCAAACGCGCTGCTGAGGAACATGACACTGATTTTGTTCCTGAAGCTACACCAACTACTCGGGGTTGAACGAAGAGAATGGCAAGAAGAGCTGGTGAAAGTCAACGTGCGAGGGGCAGAGGACGAGGCGTGTTACGAAAACGTCAGACCCCATTGATCACTTTGACTACTGAAAGGGAAGTCCCTGTTTTGAAGACTCCTTCCACTATTATCGAGGCTGCTACATTAGAGACATCATCTACTATGCCTGCTACTGAGGATGTGTTGAGTGCTCCACCAAGAGATCAAGGGTTTGAGGAGACAGTAGGCATGGAAGATTTTCTTAAGACCCATCCTGCGCAAACACAAGGTGCTAGTGCTTCTACTAGTTTACCTACATCAGTTACACTAGAGCAGAGAATCGTTACATTAGAGAGGGATATGTTACAGAAGACACAAACCATTGATGATATGCAGAGGCAGTTATTTGAAAACGATGAAAGGATAAAGAATCTTGAACATAAACAAAATTTCATATTTAGTTATGTTTAGATTCTGGAGGAACTTAAGAGATCTTACTTCTCGTGTGCCTTTCTGGTCTACATAACAAAGAACCACAGAAGTTGAAGAATAAAGTGGAAAGCAATCTGCTGATCCCAAAACTGTTCAAGATCCTGCTGACACTACAGAGCATGATGTTGATCATGTTGTTATAGAAAGGACAATAGAGACTACTGATGTTGATCAAGAGCCACTTATCACTGATCATACTAAGGCTACTGAAGATCAACCTATGGTTTTTACTGGAGAGGCATTTGTGGAGCCTAAATATGATTTATCAATTCCTGAGCCTGGTAATGATGATGATGATTTAGATTTGGTGGATTATGACTTTAGTGATGAAGAAGAGGTTGATGATGATGAAGATGATGAATGTGATGATGGTGATGAGGGTGATGATGATAAGAAAGATGACAAGAAAGATGACGATGATGATCAAGGAGGAGATGTAGGCTCTATATCTGGTGCATCTGATCATCGGGTACTGATAATATCTCTGGACCAAGTCCCGATGATATCATTAAGTATACATTATTAGACCCACCTGTAGAAAAATCTTATGACAGAGAGTTCTATACATTTCAGCAAAAGATCATTGCTAAGGAGGAAGAAGAAGATCTTGATGTTTTTGATGATTTGGATGAAGGAATAGATTACACAGACATATTTGGGAATTGTCTTAAAGATTTAATCTCAGATATCTTGATTGAAGAAAGGGATATGGTTGGAGAGACGAGCACTCAAGAAACGACTGATGAGACTGCTAATTTAACAGGACAAAGCGTAGTGCGTTAGGTTGGTAATCTTACTGTTGATGCTCCTCGTCCACCGGCTTACATTCACACGCTGAGACATTTCAAACCTTTCACAAGGTATGGAAAATCAGAACCAATTCTTTGCTGATCATATGATGTGGAGAAGAAGATGTATGTGATTAAGAGAAAGGGTGGAGCTATCAAGTACTATTAGGACGAACACGATTTCCATATACTCAGAGCATCGGATTTATATGCAATTGGTCATGTTCCATTCATTAACCCTAGTAACTACAGCAAGGAAAAGTGGATTAGGAATATGAGTTGGAAGTAAAGCAAGACCAACTTCAAGGACTTTTAGCTACAAAATCAAAAGTTATTGAAGATAAGACACGAATAGATCCAAATACGAACAAACCAATGAAGATACGAGTGTTCAGCCATCCAAGATATGCAAGGATGATCCCTATCCACACTCCTATGCCAGTTAACAGCTTGTCCAAGCTAATGTGGTGGAGTTGTGATAAGGAGATGGGGCACGCGTTAATTCATTGTGTGGATAAAGATCACCGTGTCATCGACCCTGTGGATTTGCTCAAGTTTGGAAAAGAAGATTTGATGAGATTGTAGGATTGTCCAATTGCAGCTAAAGAATCTGTTCATTTCATTACATCACAATTTGGTTGGATGATCACGAAGGCCTTAGAGAACAAGATGTATGCATATGAAGGTAGTTACAAGGTGGATGACGTGGACTTCTAAAGCATTGATTTACCGAGCCTAGGGGGATATTGTAGGGATTGAACCTAGAGGCTCGGGAAATCAAATCAAGATAAAGAAGATCAAGTTGCGCGATAAGTTAGAGTTGTCGCGCGCTAACTTGCTTCTCGCGCGAAAACCTGTTAATCGCTTGAGAACCTATTAGTTTGCGCGAGAACCTGTTAGTCGCGCAAGAACTTCCTTGTTTAGTATAAATAGATGTTTTGCAATGTAACTATGAAGCTTTCTCATTTTTTCTGATTTCATTCGTATTGTAACACTTTACAAGTCAAAGAGCAATATAATCAAGAAGTTATTTACATTTGTGTTCTTCATCTTACTTTCAATCTTGTTCCTTGAAGTTAACATTTCGTATTTTCTTCACGAGATCGATCTTATTTGTAATGAACCGATCCTTACACAAAGTGACCAAGCTGGTTACAGTTGTAGCACTTGGCCTTTGTTTTGTCAAACCTCAATTTGCTGTTGGTTGGGTTCTGAGAGAACTGCCTTCTAGTTCTTTTAAAGAACTTCTTTGCTCTGTAGGTCAGGAGAGCCATCTTTTGGACAATGTCCGTATATTCTACATCATCTGGGCTAAAACATTCCAAATCATAAAAACAGAATTGAAGATCTCTAGAGTGCTCACTCCCTGAAACAAAGGCACTACTATCCTGGAAACGATTTTGATGAGCCTGTGAGACGTGGGTGTCTCAGGAAATGTGATGTAAGGCCCAGAAGAAGAGGATGACCATTGGTGGCAGTTCAGGGACAACTAGGGCTGTGGAGTTCTTGAACCTTTAGTAACATGTAAAGCATTGTTGATTGTAGATCTAGAGATGTTGTTCATCTGATGGCTTTTCTGAGATTCCATCTCCATACTATATCTATCAAGGATTCCATATAGTTCAGTCATGGTGAGAGTGTTGAGATTCTTAGTTCTCTTGACTAAGACATAATAGAATGTCCATTCATGAGGCAGTGCACTCATGAATTTTCTTACAATGTCTCTTTTCTCAAGAGTCACTCCCATAGACTGAAGATTGGTGATAGTACCCATCTCAGACTCAAAGGACTTCTGGTTGGGATGGTAAGATCTCACAATCAAGAGCCTAAACTACTCTGATACCAATTGCAGGATCGGTGTTTGTCTCACAACACAAGATAATCACGTAAACTCACTTAATGTCACCCGGGTTGATGAAGTAGAGTCTTAACCAAGTTTATAAGTAATATAATAAGTTCAAATAGAAAACATAAAGCACAAGAGTGGTTTTCAAGATACTTGTATATATTACTTCTCAAATCAGTATTAGAAGAGTCTTATAAGCATAGTTACTAAGTTACATAGAGAAACTATATATACTACTATCTACAGCGGTTATACTTGGAAAACCAGCTGGAACTTACAACTAGACAAATACTACATCGTTTAGAAGTAAGGTATCTAAGATAAAATAATAATATCTTAGATTAGGAAGTCATGACATGTCCATGACTTACCTTTTGTTACCAACTAAAATTGGCAACTGTACTAAGCTAAGAATGGTTGAACAGCGGATTATAGCAAGGTCAATTACATGGGTGTGGGAAAGCGCCATGTAGTCTATCAGAGTGGCAGCGGGCTAACAGACATACCATACTTATGTCCTCTAGTTAATAGTTAGTGTGGAAATATCGATAATCGTAGGATCGAATATTTCAATCGTATTGTTGCCGTTTATCAGATCTGTGGTATGGAATCTCACAGCCCTATTGATGATTTCAAGTAAAGATCTATTGCAAGATTTAATGTATGATGATGAATGAATGATGAACAATCATGAACACAAATTCATAAAAATTTCATTCATTCATATGGATGATGATGCTAGGAGATTACAAAGGGAGTTTGTAAGAAAATTCTCTCTCACACACACTCAACCTAATTGTTTCTCTCAATAGTCTAATTCTTTCTTGTTTGTTATTGCTAGTCCTTATTCCTTAGAGTATAAATGACTACACTTAGTCTATTTATACTCTTTACATAAATGAACAAAATTACATTTAAGCCCTAATGATTACACAAATATTCTTCTAAGTCTCATAAATTCTCTGTTGCTGATGCGTGACTGTCGTGTGGCTGACTTGATTCGGGACGACCGCTGATGTTGACTGTTGACTTTGACCAAGGTTGACAATGTTTGACTTTGGTCAATTTTCTTCATTTTGATCATATTTTTAGTATGGCTTCACCGTGTCGGTTTTGGTAATCATCATGAGATTCGGCACTTAGGTTTTGGAAAGTATCATCTTCAAATACTCCACAGTTAGTTCTTCCGAAGCTAAATGGCTTCAGAAGAATAAATTCATCCGAGGCCATTTATACTTCGGAAGAATCAACTTCTTCTTAGTCTCTGCAAGTCTTCAGGACTTTATTCTTTAGAAGACTTTGTCTTTTGGATCTTCTAAGTTGTATACTTCAGAAGAATAAGAACTTAGTCTTGGTTGACTTAGTTCTTCCATTGGAAGTTCTTCATACTTGAGCTTCGGAAGACCTTTGACTTAGCTTCGGAAGAGTAGCTTGTTCCTTTGGAAGACCATTTGTTTAGCACATCAAAACATATCTAAGTATGGTATTGGTTTCACCAGCTTTATTAGATCCAACAGAAACCATGCGAAAAGATGTGAATCATATAAATAGGTAAGAACACCTATTTGACACCATTATCATGCGAAAACTACTGCTACTAAAGAGAGAAAGTCGTGAAGTAGAGAGAGAAAGCGAAGTTGTAACACCCGGAAATTTCAGAAAAAGAAAAGAAAAGAAAAGTAAAGGGAGAAAATGAGTTATTATTTCAAAAAGCAAGGGTTAAAAGTGTGCAAGGGCCAAACTGACCCATTATGGAGTTTAAAAAGGAAATAGGGCCGCCCATACCCCTCTCCCATACTCAAACTTTCGGTTCTAGAGAGAGAAACTCCCATCTGGTTCTAGAGAGAGAAAATGGAAGAAATCTTCAAAAGGTAAGATTTTAAGGTGTTTTTTTCTCGGTTTCAATTGGGTTCAAGCTTCTGGACTGATTTCTATGTGTTTTTATGTGTTTAGTTGCATGTTTTCATGTGTTTAGGTCCTAGAACTCCAAGTTGCTCTCGGGTTTGTTGTGGGTCACTCGAAAGCTACTTAAGGTGAGTTCTAGATCCCCTCTTTTAAATGCTTTCTACTTGTTTGGGGCTAATTAACGTCTAAATTTTGTCATTTAGTGATACAATATTTTGAGTCTTATTTACTTGACTTGGTGCGACACGATCAGACAAATTTGCCAGTTGGTCCTATTATATAATAACTTCGTTTGTAACATCAATGTTGGTTTGAATAAATTTGTTTTTTTGAGTCTTATTCATAATATATGTTTCATGAACTTTGGGTGTGCCAAACATATTCAAACACTAAAATATAGAATTATCAACATCAATTTTATAAAAGAAAATAGAATCTAATACGAACATCTAAACTAGAATCAAATACTATTAAAAATACCTTATTTTATTTTTTTTAAATAATTAAGCTCAAAACACATCTAGGTGTAGGTAAAAATCCTAAAATACCCCTCATAATTTTGTACACTTTTATAAAATAAAAAGGACAAAAATGAAAATGTGTGGTTAAAAATGGTTCTTTTGATTCTTTACAAAAAGTTGGTTCACTTTAAAAAAAATAAAAATAAGAATATGTGGCTAGAAATGGTTTTTTTGGTTTTTACAATTTTTTGGTTCTTATTCGAAAGTTCCTCTATATAAGTATATATATGTGTGTACATATGTGTGTATATATTTATCTATATATGTATAACACTAAAACCATGTATAGTGTTATGCAGGACCGTTAAAGGGTGGTCAATGTAACAGTTTCACAAGGTGGGAAGATTTAGAACACATTACAGATCAAATAGGAAACTGGTTAGGATGAAACAAAGAACACAAGTAAAGAACAATAACAAGAACAAGATAGTATGGTTTTCAAGAATGTTGTATATTGCTCTCAAGTTCTTACAAGTGTTACAAAGCTTAATTCTCAATACAAGTACTTGAGATACTTATACTACATCCTACAACCGGCCACACTTTAAAGGCCAGCTGGAAACACTAATCTAGACAACAAGATCAATGTAAAGTCAAAAGGCAGATTACCTTTTGACTAGTGACTATGACATGAAAGATAATATCAGAAGATTACACGGCTGATGCAACCAAAGAAGCCAAAACAACCAAAGGTCTTCCTGCATGCATGCACTGGATGTACAATGTAGAAGTGCTTCGGAGGTTTTACACTCTACATCAAAAAATACTCTAAGTGTAAAATCTTCAGCCAAAGTCCAAAATCTTCTGGAGCTTCAGAGACAAAGTCTTTCGAAGCCATTTTGCTATTAAGACTGATTTCTTGCGAAGACAGAGAAGACATGCTTTCTCTGATCTACTTCATATAAAGCTGACACACTTTCCACTGCAACTTTGAAGACTCACCAACTTGTATGAGTGGTGAAAAGTCCATGCTTTTGTAAATAGTAGAATAAGGTCTTTGTCTGTAACATCCTACTTTTGTACCTGTAAACCTTTTTATATTTGAAAAGGATGTGAGCTATGGCATGTCATAGTCACTAGTCAAAAGGCAATCTACCTTTTGACTCTAATTGATCTTGTTTCTAGATTAGTGTCTCCAACTGTATTTCTAAGTATTGATGGTTGTAGGATGTAGTATAAAGTGTCTCAGGTCCTTGTAATTCTAATATGCTTTGTAACACTTGTAATAGAACTTGAGAGCAATATACAACATCCTTGAAAAACCATACTTGTTTGTTCTTGTTCTTAGTTCTGTCTCATTACTTACTTGTATTCTTAGTATCATCATACTCAAACCCGGTTCCCCATTTGAACTTTTAAGTGTTCTAAATCTCTCCTCATTGTGAGACTGATTGTATTGACCACCCTACACACGGTCATGCAATTGGTATCAGAGCATTTTAGGCTCTTGATTGTAAGATCTCACCATATTTAATCCTTTCACTCTCACAAAATACTTAGCATATCAAATGGCAGCAATCACTCCTGAAGACTTTGACACTTGGTGTCAAAGAATGGAAGGCATCATCAAGTCCTAGGACTCTAGGATGTTGGGGTTAATAGTCTTTGGACCTCATGTACCATCCACCCCTTCAGCTGTTGCTGGTGGCGGTATGATACCCAAAGAAATGGGTGATTATTCTGATGAAGACCGGAAGAAGAATGATATTGATCAAAAAGCCATGACTGCCCTCCAAACTGCTCGTCCAAACTCTAGCTACAGAGGTTTCAAGAAGTGCAAGACCACAAAGCAACTATGGAATGCACTGAAGCTGATGTATGAGGGGTCCAATGAAGCTAAAAAGAGCAAGAAGGACCTCTTGAAGTAGCAGTTTGAGAACTTCACCTTCAAAGTAGGTGAAACCATGACTCAATAGTACTTCAGGTATGTTAAGATTGTCGATACTGTTGTTGATATTGGAGTAACTTTGGAGAACAGGGATATTGTAAGGAAGTTCATGTCCTCTCTTCCTAGACAATGGACATACTATTGTATGGTCATTAAGAGGACTGAAAACCTCAAGACCTTTACTCTCAATGAGTTGTATGGCATACTCGGTGGCTACCAGATGGAGATGAATATGTGAAATTCATCTGGTAACTCTAGCATCCAACAAAGTTCAGCCCTTCATGTGGTTGAAAAGGATTACAAAGAACCACATCACTATCTTATCTGTTACCCTGAAACCTCATAGAAGGGACCTTTCATCACCTTCCCGGAGACACCAAGGGAGAGCTACATCCCTGGAAGCCCATTCCAGGAGACAAGCTCTTTATAAGCTTTTATGTCTTCAGATGAAAGTACAGGCAACTTTCTCTTAACTCTAGAAGACCTAGACTGTATCCATCCAGATGATCTGGAGTATATGGAAATAGTCCAGCAGATGGCTCTTCTCACTCACAGGGCCAAGAAGTTCTACAAGAGGACTGGGAGGAAGTTTCCCAGCAATATATCCAGTGGAAAGTTTAGGCGGGATAAAGGCATGGTGAAGTGTTATAATTGTAACCAAATAGGACACTTTGCTAGAGAGTGCAAGGCACCTAAGTCAAATGGTGGCCAAGCATAAGCCCGGCCAAACTACACTAAAGGAGCTCACTAGAATAAGAAGCCTAGGCAACATGCTGCAGTTGCTGAAGAAGGAGGTTTTGACTGGAGCTTTTAGGTGGAGGATGCTGCCCCAAACCAAGCACTTATGGTAGACCATGATGATGCCAAGGTATTGGAACATCTCTGTACACCTGAATGTATTGCTAAAGTCAATAAGTATAGGTCCTATAACTTAGAGATGAGATTAGATCTTAAGTACTTAAATATCTTAAAAGCTGATTTCAAAAGAGCTGAAAATGATTATAAACTGAAAATAGAAGATTTAGAGAAAACCATTTCAACTCTAAAGCATGAACACACCAACTACAGGACTCAGATTAAAGATCTCATCACTAAGTTAACTGAATGCCAGCTGAACTTGTGATCAGCAAAGCCCGGCCAGAAAAATTTGTTCTTGAAGAAGTGACCTTCAAGAACATGATATCCTCATCTCTGAATGCATAAGTTTGTTATCAAAATAAGTAGGGACTAGGATCTGCTGAGATAGCTCCTCCACACACACTCTTATCTATAAGATCTCCAAGGTGTGGAACTTGTGAAGATGAGCTTCCCCTCATAGACCCTATTGCTGAAGAGGATAAGAAGGAGATAGTGAAGGATATGTCTGAGAAGAGTGAGGAGAACCATCCAAAGAACGAACACTATTCTCTTGAGGAGAGGGATGAAGAAGCTGGGATGACCAAGTCTCAAAGAAAGAACTTGATCAGGAGAGCCAAGATAAAGGCAAAGAAGGCTCAAGAAATCAAGGCCACTTTTAACTCTAAGCAGAAACAAGTGTTTATCTCTGTAGGGTTTGAAGTGGTGAAGGTGAAAGACCTCACCCTGAACTCTAGTACCAGGAGTTCTAGTTTAGGTCCAAATCATCTCAGCAAGGAGAAGAAGACTGACCAGCTGTGTAGCACTGCTACACAACCTAAACCATCTAGCTCTAAGAGCCAGCCTCTCCCTAAGAAGCTTGCTGTATCATCTGTCAAGGTGAAGATGGAGAAGGAAAGTGATCAAGTTCAGTCTTTCTCTCAGAAGAAGACTCTTAGAAGGAAGCAAATGGACTATATCATGTGTGGTAGTACTTCTCGTCTGGCTAAGGATTGCATTTACAATGCTAAAAGTACCATCCACATGATCAAATAGAAAACTTCTAAGATGAAGAAGGAGAAGCTTGCTTCACAAGGAAAATTTGTTGCCTTCAGAAGCTTCAAAATGAAGAAAAAGACAAGGGAAACCTTGCCTTCGGAAGATAATTTGGTCTCGGAAGAAAGGAATGCTTTCGAAGTACTAAAGCATGCTGTAGTGAAAGCAAGATCTTCCAAAGGTCCAGTCTCTAAAACTTCAGAAGTGGTTGTAACTTCCGAGGTGTTCAAGGTCAAGTCCAATCTTCCAAAGATGGTGTGGAAGATGAAGAAAGACCTTATGACTAAAAGTTCTCCATCAACGACAACTAATGATCCTCAAAGCTTGAATGTTGGATCAGTTACTTTTACATTGTCTTCAGATCACCACTTTAAAAAGCCCAAGACCAATGAGGCTTGGGTTTCCAAGTGTAACTAACCAACTCTTTTTGTGCAGGAACAACAAAAGACCAAGAGAAATTATGGATCATTGATAGTGGCTGTTCCAGGCACATGACTGGCAATGGTTCTTTGCTTCATAATTTGAGAAAATTAATGGAGGACCAGTTTCTCTTAGAGGAGATACTGGTGGTTAAATCACTAGAAGGGGCATGGTCACAAATGGTAATCTCACCATTGGGAAGGTAAATTTTATTAAGGAGCTTGGGTATAATCTACTGAGTGTATCCCAATTTTGTGATCAGAGACACAAAATGCTCTTTAGTGAGCATGAGTGGATTGTTCTCATGGCTGGGGTGATCATTCCTCAAGAGCATATTCTGCTTAGAGCCCCCAAGAAAGAGAACATGTACAAGATGGACTTGCAGGAAACATCTCCCTCAGGGGAGGTTTCTTACTTTCTATCTTAAGAAAATAGTGATGAGTCTTTCCTTTAGCATAAAAGATTATGCCATGTAAACTTTAAGAACGTGAGTAAATTAATTAAGAATGATTTGATAACTGGAATGCCAAAGAAAGAGTTTACTAGTGATGATCATTGTGTTGCATGCCTAAAAAGGAAGCAACACAAAGTGTCTCACAAGCCAATGGAAAGGAACTCTATCACTACTCCCCTACACTTATTACACATGGATCTCTTTGGCCCCACCAGTGTAATGAGTTTAGGAAGGACCTTAAATTGTTTAGTGATCACAGATGATTTCACAAGATTAACTTGTGTCTTTTTCCATAGAACTAAGGATGAGCTCCTGAGATCTTGAAGAACTTCATTCTGAAAATTAAGAATCAATCTGATGACAAGGTCAAGACCATAAGATACGATCTAGGAATAGAATTTATGAATTAAATCCTTGATACATTTTGTGATGAAAAGGGTATTACAAGACAATATAATGCTCCTAGGACTCCTCAGCAAAACGGTGTTGCTGAGAGGAGAAACATGACACTTATTGAGGCCACAAGAACCATGTTGTCTAACTCTAAACTGCCCATCACCTTCTGGGCAGAGGCTGTTAACATAGCCTGCTATGTGCAGAACAGAGTTTTAATAGTTAAGACTCATGGTAAAACTCCTTATGAGCTGTGGCACAAAAGGAGACCATTCATTTGTTTTCTCAGGTCATTTGGATGTCCCTGCACCATCTTGAACCAAAGATTTGGTAGCCATGTTTGCTGAGAAATCAGATGATGGACATTTTATTGGATACTCTTCTCAAGCTAAGGCTTATAGATTATACAATCTCAGAACTAGAGTAGTTGAGGAGTCAGCCAATGTGACCTTCCATGAGCACACTCCCAGTATGAAAGGTTCTTGTCTGGATTGGCTATTTGATCTTGATTTAGTTACCAACTGTTTTAACAAGTCTTGTGTGGATGTTTCAGGATCTACATGTAACATATCAACAGGAGATCTTGACCCAAGATTTGAGTTGAGAAGCCTAACCCTGCAAATGAAGATCCTATCAGCACAAACATGACAAGTTCAGCTGATACATCTGAGATGCCTTCAAATTCCATCTCAGAGGTTTAAAACTCAGGTGAAGGAGCTTCAAATGTAGGAGGAAATGGAGGTGGTGATAGTGATCAAGTCTTTCTTAATATGATAATCACTCCATAGAAGACAACATAAATGATGTCACACACTCATTAGATCAAGTCTCACTTGATAAGTGTGCTGATGTGGTGGGTGATACTCCATTGCTAGATCTAAATTTCTCTAATTTGGATCTTTCCTATCAACTTGCTGTGATCCCTCAACTCAGGATCCACAAGTCACACCCTACCATAAACATCATTAGAAATGTTGATACAGGGGTGAGAACAAGAGGACAAACCAATAACAAAAATGTTTGTCTATACTCATGCTTCTTGTCCCAAGTAGAGCCAAAGAAAGTTGATGAGGCTTTGAAAGATGGAAGTTGGGTTAAAGCAATGCAAGAGGAGCTACTTCAATTCAAAAGACAGAAGGTTTGGAACTTATGTCCTCTTACTCATGGGAAGACTACCATAGGAACCAACTGGGTTTATAGGAACAAGAAGGATGATAGAGGACATGTCATCAAGAACAAGGCAAGACTAGTTGTTCAAGGGTACATATAAGAAGAGGGAATTGATTACACAGATGTCTTTGCTCCTGTGGCAAGACTTGAAGCTATAAAAATATTCCTGGCTTTTGCTGCATCCAACGATTTCAAGGTCTACCAACTTGATGTCATGTGTACTTTTCTGCATGGGGTGATTGATGAAGAGGTTTATGTCAAACAACCACCTGGCTTTGCAGATCAAGATCATCCTGTTTATGTTTGCAGGCTTGATAAAGCTCTTTATGGGCTGCACCAAGTTCCAAGAAAGTTGTATGAGGCACTATCTCAGTATCTCTGTCAACATGGTTACAAGAGGGGTACTATAGATAGAACGCTCTTCATCAAAGGAACAGGGAATGACTTAATGTTGGTTCAAGTACATGTAGATGACATTATCTTCAGGTCAACTAATCCAAAGCTCTGCAAAGACTTTGAGAGGCTGATGAAGAATAGATTTGAAATGAGTGCCATAGGGGAACTCAAATTCTTTATGGGAATTCAAGTGAAGCAAGTTGACAATGGCATCTTCATAAGTTAGTCAAAGTATGTACAAGACATACTTACAAGATTCAATATGACTGATTGTAAGGTTGCTAAGACACCCATAGCTAGAAACCACTCCCTTGGACCTGATCTTGAGGGGGAGTGTGTGGATGAACATCTTTAAATGGCTATGATTGGGTCTCATATGTACCTCACAGCCAGCAGGCCTAATTTCATGTTTGACACATGTATCTATGCAAGATATCAAGCCAACCCCAAGATGTCACACCTGGTTGCTGTCAAGAGGATTCTTAGATATCTCAAAGGTGCTTGTAAGCTTGGCCTTTGGTATCTAAAGAGTTCTGACTTCAATCTGTATGCTTATACAGATAGTGACTATGGTGGATGCAACATGACTGCAAAGTCTACATCAGGGGGATGTCAATTCCTTGGTGGAAGGATTGTCTCATGGCAATGCAAGAAACAATCTTGTGTCTCTGCATCAACTGCTGAAGCTGAATACATTGCTGCTGCAAGCTGTTGTGCTCAAGTGCTTTGGATTCATTATTAGATGCTGGACTATGGATTCAACTTCAAAGAGACTCCCATCCATATAGACAACAACAGTGCTATCTCTATTACAGAGAATCCTATGCAGCAATCAAGGACCAAACACATCAACATCAGGTATCATTTGATTAGAGATAACTTTGAGAAAGGATTAATCAAACTAGTCAAAGTTAACACAAATAAATAATATGCTGATCTGTTCACTAAAGCTTTTGATGAACAGAGATTCAAATATCTTGTATCAGCTATTAGGATGATTAACATTTAGTAGATTTTCTTAAAACTTAAATCAACTTTATTTCTAAAACCTATGTGTCCTAAGTTATCTATTTTATCACCTTTATAAATCCAGTTTATTTTGGAAGATATTTTTTTAATGATATTCCTTAGATTTTTGAAAATTTGAAAAAAACATATTTTCTTTCTGAAGATTTCAAGTTGCCTTCAGAAGAAATTTAGGTCTTCAAATCAAATAACTACTTATAAGAAATTTACCTTCAGGAGAAATTCTGAGAATATCTTTCGAAGCTTAAATATGCTTCTATGTACGTGCATGTATTTGAAGGACAAATATCTTTTGAAAGCAATTAAGTCTCGGAAGATTTATTCTCTTTGGAATGAAACTCCAAGTCTTAATATCTGTCGAAACCTAATATGTGTAGGAAGAAAAATTCTCAAAGTATTTTCCTTCCAAAGCAAAATATCCATAACTCTTAAGAATATCTTCCAAAGCCAAATTGGCTTCGGAAGCTTTTTCTCAAAACTTCGGAAGCAAAATTACCTTCGGAAGATTTTCAACTTCCAGAAAAATTACCTTTTTGGGCACTTTTTCAGAGGTGGGACCGACATCCGAATTTCAATGTTTATCCTTTTGTTTTAACTTTGTCTCAAATCCATTTCATATATATTCTCACAATGATTCCCCCTCTTCTCACTCCCCTCTTCATCTGCATTTCTCTAAACTAATTTCACCCACAAACCGCCTTCGTTCTAATCTTCCTTCATCATAAAGCTACTTCAAATGGCTAACCTTGACCGATGAAACCAACCTGATTTTTCCATACATCTACACAGGCAACATAATCAGGTTGCTCTGTTAGACCCTGAGAAAGATCCAGGTTTCTCAGAGGTTTATCATTACCTTTCTTTGTCCAACTACTTCACCTCCCTCACCATTGATCCTCCTCTTTATAAGGATCACTTTTTGGCATTCTGGAGGACATGCGAAGAAGTCACCATGGACAGGGAGAAGGCACTTTCTGCCACAGTGCAGGGGAGGACAATCTTCATCAATCCAGCCACCAGAAACACACATCTTTAGCTGGATGATGTAGAAGGTGACTTGTCCTTTCCTAAAGTTGTTGTCAACCACTCCTTTGAGCAGATAGGCTATGAAGGTGACTTCTTAGTCAAGACCTTTAGGAAGGGGAAGGTCTCCTCTCAATAGAAGTACCTCCTCCATGTTGTCATACACAGCTTATCCAACAAACATAGAGGATGGGACCAGATTCCAGAAGACTTCTCCTTCATAGTCCATGGGATGGTTCAGGGGGTTAAGTTAAGGTATTCGCACTTTGTATATACCAATTTACTTGCTAACTTAGACTCCCTAGAGTATTACATGTTCCCTAGATATGTCCAGCACATTCTCAACTGTGAACTGGGCACACAGTTGAGGGGAACATGTAATACTCTAAAACTGGGACAGATGAAGCCCGGCATCTTCAAAATCATAAAGAAAGCCAACTATTGGCTTCTCTGAGGTAGAAATAACCCTAGTCCCAAAAATGTTTGAGCTCATTGCTCAAGGTGGCAACCTAGCAGCACCAGCTAGTGTTGAACCCACACCTTCTACCTCCCAACCCCAAATACATCCTACAATAACCATCACCTACCAGAGAAAAACCAAACGAACCCTTGCACATGATATTCAACCTATGCAAGCTCCCATATCACTAACCATGTAGAAGGAAGTGGACACTCGAGTTCCCACTTCCCCTGTGGAGCAAACCACTCTCATCTCTCAAATGATCAGTGCTAAGGTTCCTCATGCTCAGCCTGATGAGCTCACAACCCCAACATCCTTAAGCCTGACTCAGAGTCTCAATACTCAAGTGAACAACCTTCCGGGGACAATTACCATCCCCAGCCGCTGGATCTAAACTAACCAATTCCCAGCCTTGACTTCTATGATGATAAAGACATGGGCTTCAGTGAGTACCATGAGTCTCTCTTCTCCACCCCTACTCAAGGAGAGATGAGTACCCCTGTCTTACCCATGTCTAGCCCATATCATCTACCTCCCACTGAGGTGGATCTTCCTGAACCTGTTCAGGAGATCCATATGAAAGAGGCTCTCACTTTAGAAAGTGATTACATCATTCAAACCTCGACCATGACAACCCAACCTCTTGACACTTCTCTTGAAGTTGTCATGTTCATGATTCTTCTGATGAAGATAAAGGGAGTCTGAAAATAAAGGTGCACACATTGACTAAAACTTGCACCTATTTAGTCTCTAAGATTAGTCACTCGGAATCTTAGGTGACTATCTTACAAAAGAGGGTCAATGACCAGCAACTTGAGATCACCGATCTCAAGGGAAAGCTAGCTAAGAGACCACTAAGAACAACTCAACTAGGTCCGCAAGAACCTATGAATGTGATAGACTCAACCCCCAGCTCACTTATGCAAGAAAGTGATGTTACCAAAAAGGGAGAGAAAGTCAGAACAGTCACAGAACTTGGGAGTTCTTCTTAGAGTATGGACTTAGAGGATTCACCACCCTCACTTGCAATAGTCCATGCTCAGTAACCACCTCAAGTCCACATAGATATGGACCCACTCATATACATCCTATTTGAGGAGGGTATACCCAGTGCCATGTCTACCCCATCTTTTCACTCTGAGAACCCAATCTTGGGATGGAGGTATGACACAAAAAGAAGGGCTCTTGTTATATCTAGAGCTCAGGGTCAATAAGAGATCTTCAATTTTACAAACCTGAGTTTCTATGAGTGCATCCATCTGGTTGATCTTCCACTTGTCAACCCAAGCCCAAACAGACAAGCTGAAAGATTAGCAGATTGGATTCAAGGAAGGGTGCTAGAAGAGTTCAAGATGAGATCAAAATTATATAGACAGAGGCTAGCAGGTGAGATTTTTAGTCAACTGGATGTTGAGATGGACCCTAAGATTAGCTTCGAAGGGGAAGCCTTGACTGAAGGCCTAGAAATTAAGCCTGTGAACTTTGAGACAGGATCTCCTTCAGCACCCAGTACCCTCAGTGAGGCACCAACTGGTGAAGGTGCTTAACATCCTCTCTCTGAGACAGAAAAGGAGACTGAAAAGGCTCTACAAACAAGCCACTGTTCTCTCCCTAGTTCAAGAAAGTCCTGAGACAGAGACTATGGCAGCTACACAACCTCAGGTAGACAAGGAAGCTGAAAGAATGAATTTGATCAACTACCTGAGTGCCACAAGACTCTATCAGGCGGCTGCACTTCTTCCTTTATCCTTTAAGTACATTGAATTTGAATATCTAAAGCTGCTGGAGGAACAAGCTACTAAAGAAAGAAAAGCTACTAAGAGAAAGGTAAGGGAAGAAGCTGCAAAGTCAAGGGCTATCATCCACAAAAGCTAAAAGAAGTCTAAAGACAGACAAAGGATGATGAGCTTCTTGAAGCTATATGGATTCTCCAGAAGGAGGCTTGGTCCTATGTCTCTATCCACTATGGATGAGCATATAAGAGTGATCAAGCAGAAGATCAAAAAGGGATAGCTTGTAGACTTGCATTCTCCACCAAGTCCAGCTAAACCTGAAGTTGTGGTGAAGGTTGAACCCCCTGAGATAACACAACCTGAACCTAGAGCTGTATTTCAGCCAACTTCATCTTCTGATCCACTATAAGTTTCTCTTCTCTCTCCTTCTGAACCTGTGAGAGAAGAGATCCCAACTGAGAGAGACATAACAAAACAATCTGGTGCTAAAGACCAGTCGTCTCATTTAAAAACATCAACGAGGAGGAAAAGGATGGCCAGGAAAAGTGTTTCAAAGAAGAAGAAGACCAAGGCATCCACCTCCATACCTCAGGATGAGTCAGAGCATCCTGAGATAGTGCATGAAGAGGCTACTCCACCAACTCCTATTCAAGTAGAGCCTCTTACCATTGGAAGACCCATCTTGTCCTGGAGAAGAGAGACTCATGGTACTCACTAAAGCCCATATCTTTATCACCATAGAATTCAAGGTTTGGGATTGGTTGATTTAGATCTAAAGGCTAGGGCTGGTAACTTTCCCCTAATGGTTGATCACTAGAGTTTTAAGACTCAGAGTGAAGGCTTAAGACCATGATTCAATGCAAGAAAAGTTAGTAGTGGCTGATCCCTTCCCATGACAGGAACGTTCTTCCTGTTCATGATGATTATGATGCAACTAAGCCAAATAGAGAAGAAATTAACCATGATTCAATGTAGGACATCAATCGTTCACAGAAACTATAATGGCAATGAAAGAAACAACTGATGTTTCATTCCATCTACTTAATCTGATTACATTGCTACATGGACTTACTGTTGATGATCTCTATTGAATTGATAACACATATGCCATATCTTTATTTTCTCAAAAACAAAAATCCTAAAAATTAGAAAATCAAGAAAAAGTCCAAAAATATTTCTATTGAATCTTCCTGCATTTACATGAGAAATGATAGTACACTCATCTACTATCTTCTGCATCTATTTATCAAAATCAATAAAGACTAACAAGGCTTTGTTTGATATGTCAGTAGACTTAGCCTGGATTCAAGATAAGCATATTTGTGCTGAACTAAATCAATATGCATTGTGGAGCAAAACCATCTTTGGGTATTGGTAAGTAATGACTTTTCCAAGTGTTTGCTTGTGTGGTTACCTAAACACACCATGCGAAAATGGTTTATAAATTTCTCATTGATAAAAGCATATGTTTCTCCTTTGTTGTATGTAAATACAGACCTAGAGTAAACATAAGGACAACTTTTGTTGTGCTGAGCACAGACCTAATTGACCTTGCACTAAAAGTGCTGATGCATGCCAAAAAGGCAAAGAAAAGAATCCCAGTGTGGATCATAGCTAAAAGAATCCCAATGAGGATCAACTTCCAAAGTGAAGTGTAAAAGAATCCCAAAGTGGATCATATCATGATAATTTATACTCTAAGTAGCCTGGTTTGAAGTTGTGATAAAGTGTCACCTTACATTTCATGAGGAGGGTAATTCTTCCATACTTCTAAGTGTGGGGTACTCAATTAGCATATCTAATCAAACCTAAACATGATAAATATCACAAATTGTTGAAAATAGATCCTTGCATGAGTTTAAGTGGACAAACATACTTACAATCAACTTTGTTCTTTGTCTATGTCTATTCCAACATTAAATTCTTAAATGTAGAGGATTTTGGATTAGTATGATCTCATTGCAGTTGAAGGATTCATGCTTGTTAATAACATAATTTTGAAAAAATCTAAAATTCCAAAAATATTTGACATTTTTAGTTTTTTTTTTAGTTTTGGCAGATTTTCATGTGTTATTGATTTAGGAGTGAAACTTCCATGTAATACCTATACCAAGAGGATTTAGACTTTTGTAGGTGATGAATTGCATAACATGCCTGAGTTTCTTATTCAGTTCAAGATGTCAAGTGAACACTCCTGCTTCCTTCCAAGATCTCCTGCCAGTTGCTGAGAACTAAGAATCCTCCTTTTGGTGTCTCATACACAAAAGTTCCTCACCCTCCAAAGATTTTGTTGAGGGAGAGTATATGTCAAGTTTGAAGATTGTCTGATGCTTCTCCTTCACTTCTGAAGTTGAGATAAAGCTGCTAATATTGCTACCTGTACAATCCATAGTGTATGCAAATGGATGCATTTTTGAGTCTTCAAAATAAGACTAGAAGATCAAGTTGATGAAACATCCATCAAGTGCCAAAACAAAGTCTTTATGTGCCGAAACAAAGTCCTTTTCTCAATGCCTTTTTATGATGTTTCTAAGAAAATGCTACCAAAAAGGGGGAGAAGACTGCACTTCAAGACTGCGCATCAATCAACATCCAAGGTTTTGATAATCATTAGGTTTTGGCACCATCATCTTAGGGGGAGTATTGTTGGACTAATTGAAGATGATACTTACCAAAACCTAAGTGTCAAATCTCATGATGATTACCAAAATGGAAACGGTGAATCTATGCTGAAAATATGATCAAAACGAAGAAAATTGACCAAAGTCAAACTTGGTCAAACTTGGTCTACCGTGGTCAAAGTCAACAGTCAACATCAGCGGACGTCCCGAGTGACGTCAGGACCCGGCAGTCACGCATCACCAATAGAGAATTTATCAGACGTTGATGGATATTTGTGTAATCATTAAGGCTTAAATGTAATCTTTTTTATTTATGTAAAAAGTATAAATAGACCAAGTGTAGTCATTTATACTCTAAGTAGCTAACCATTATAAAGTAAGCAAGAATTCTCTAAGCAAGCATGGCTGATAATTAGTCTAGGGAGAGAAACAATTATGTTGAGTGTGTATGCGAGAGATTTTTCTTACAAACTCCCTTTGTAATCTCCTAGCAAACATACATATGAATGAATGATATATTTTATGAATTTGTGTTCTTGAATTGTTCATCATTCATTCATCCTCATACATTCAATCTTGCATCAGATCTTCACTTGAAATCATCAACGGGTTTGTGAAATTTCGGATCACAGATCCGATAAACGACAACAATACAATTGCAATATTCGATCCATCTAGCAGAATCGATGGTTTCCACATTAATGAGCTCATCAGGCTGAGCATGAGGAACCTCAACACTGATCATAGAAGTAATAGGAGTGGTCTGCTACTCAGGAGAAGTGGGTGCTCTAGTGTCCATTTCTTCCTGTATGGTTGGTATTTGGGGGTCTGCTCAACCTGAGTAGACTAGCAGGGGTTCGTTTGGATTTTCTTTGGTAGGTATTGGTAATTTATGGCTGTGAGGATGGTGCAGATGTAGAAGGTGAGGGTTCAACATTGGCTTGTGTTGCCAAGTTGTCACCTTGAGCAATGAGCTCTAACATTTTTGGGACTAGGGCTGTTGCTACCCCTAAGAAGCCAACAGTGTACTTTCTAATTATCTTAAATATGTCAGGCTTTATCTGTCCCCGTTTAAGAGTGTTTCCTATTCGCCTTAACTGTGAGCCCAGTTGACAGTTAAGAGTTTTTTAAACATATCTAGGGAACATGTAATACTCTAAGGAGTACAAGTTAGTAAGCAAGTTTCTATAAACAAATTGAGAGTACCCGAACTTGACCCCTTAAACCATTCCATGGACTATGTAAGCTAAGTCCTTAAGAATTTGGTCCCAACCTCCATGTTTATTGGAGAAAGAATGGATGACCACATGGAGTAGGTACTTTCATTTGGAGGAAACCTTACCCTTTCTAAAGGTTCTTAATGAGTAGTCCCCTTCGTAGCCCATCTACTGGAATGAGTTGTTTACAGCAGATTTTAGGAAGGACAAATCGCCTTCTTCATCATCTAGCCTCAAATAAGTGTTGATGGTGGCTGGAGTGACAAAATTGTCTTCCCATACACTGTGGCAGTCAGTGCCTTCTCACCGTCCAAGATGACCTCTTGGCAGGTCCTCCGGAACTCTAAAAGTTGATCTTCATACAAGGGAGGGTCAATGGTAAGTGCGGTGAGGTATTTTTAAAGAGACAAGAAGCAGCAAACGTCTGAGAAACATGGATCTTTCTCAAATGATAACAGAGCAACTTGGTTGTGTTGCATGTGTAACTGTGTGGAAAAATCGTGTTGGTTTCGGGGATCAGGGTTGGCCATTTTTGAGAAGCTTATAAGTAAAGGAAGATAAGAACAAAGGTGGTTTGTGGGTGAATTTAGGTTATGAACTTTTGCAGATGAATAAGAAAGTGAAAGAGGGGGAACCGTTAAAGGTATATTTATATTGATTGGATTTGAGACAAAGTTAATGCAAAGATAAACTTTGAAATCCGAATGTCAGTCCCACCTCTGAAGAAGTGCCCAAAAGTTAGTTTTCTTGGAAGTCTAAAATTTTCTGATGGTAATTTGTCTTCGGAAGGTTTGAGAAAAACTTTCAAAGCCAATTTGGCTTCGGAAGATATTCCTTAGCTTTTCAAGAAGTTACTTCGGAAGAAAATTACCTAAAGTATTTTTACTTCCTAGATAAGTTTTGCGTCAGAACATATCAAATATCAGAAATTTTATTCAATGAGAGAATAAAGCTTTTGAGACTTAATTGCTTTCGGAAGAAAAGAGTCCTTCAATACATATAGGTACTTGGTGACAAATATAAACTTCGGAAGATATATCAGAATTTCTTCCGAAGGTTAATTTTTCAAAAGTAGTTATTTATTTTGAAGACAACTTTCTTCCGAAGACAATTTGATGTCTTCCGAAAGAAAACATATCCAAAAAAAATTTCAAAATTTTAAGGAATATCATTTTGAAAAGTTCCTGCCAAATTAAACTGGGCTTATATAGTGATGATATAGACAACTTAAGACACACATATTAAAAATAATCTTGTGTTTAGTTTAAGAAAAATCTAGTCAAAGTTAATCATTCAAATAGTTGATACAAGATACTTAAATATCTGCTCATCAAAAGCTTTTGTGGACAAATCAGCACATTGTTCATTTGTGTTAACTTTGGCCAGTTTTATCAATCCATTTTCAAAATTATCTCTAATCAAATGATACCTGATGTTGATGTGTTTTGTCTTTGAGTGCTGCACAAGATTCTCTGTGATAGAGATAGCAATGTTGTTATCTATATAAATAGGAGTCTCCTTGAAATTGAATCCATAGTTCAGCATCTGATTTTGAATCCAAAGCACTTAAGTACAGTAGCTTGTAGCAGCAATGTATTCAACTTCAGGAGTTGATGCAGAAACATAGGATTGTTTCTTGCATTGCATTAGACTATCCTTCCACCAAGAGATTGACATCCCCCAAATGTAGACTTTACAGTCATAATGAAACAACCATAGTCACTATCTGTATAGGCATACAGATTGAAATCATAATTCTTTGGATACCAAAGTCCTAGTTTGGGAGCACCTTTGAGATATCTGAGAATTCTCTTGACAAAAACTTGGTGTAACATATTGGGGTTCGCTTGATATCTTCCACAAATACATGTAGCAAACATGATATCAGGCTTACTAGCTGTGAGGTACACAAGAGACACAATTATAACCCTGTATAGATGTTCATCAACGCACTCCCCCTCAAGATCTGGTCCTACAGAGTGGTTTCTCGCTATGGGTGTGTTAGCAACCTTACACTCAGTTAGATGAAATCTGGTGAGTATGTATTGCACATACTTTGACTGATTTATGAAGATGCCATTGTTAACCTGTTTCACTTGAATTCCTTGAAAGAAATAGAGTTCTCCTATCGCACTCATTTCAAATATATTTTTCATTAGCTTTCTCAAAGTCTATGTAGAGCTTCAGATTAGTTGACCCAAAAATAGTTTCATCTAAATAAACTTGAACCAACATCAAAGTCATTTCCTGTTCCTTTGATGAAGAGTGTTTCATCAATAGTATCCCTCTTGTATCCATACTAATAGAGATGTTGTGATAGTGTCTCATACCCTTCCTTGGAGCCTGATACAACCCATAAAAAGTCTTGTCAAGCTTGTAGACATAATCAAGATGATCTGGGTCTATAAAGCCAGGTGGTTGTTTGGCATACACCTCCTTATTAATCACCCCATATAAGAAAATGCACATGACATCAAGTTGGTAGACCTTGAAATCCTTTAATGCAACAAAAGCTAGGAATATCCTAACACCATCAAGTCTTGCTATAGGAGCAAAAACATCTATGAAATCGATCCCTTCTTCTTGTGTGTTCCCTTGAACAACTAGTCTTGCCTTGTTCTTAATGACAAGTCCTCTATCATCTTTCTTATTCCTGAATACCTACTTGGTACCTATAGTAGTCTTCCCTTGAGGAAGAGGACATAGATTCCAAACCTTTTGTCTCTTCAATTGAAGTAGCTCCTATATTGCTTCAACCCAACTTCCATCCTTCAGAGCTTTATCAATCTTCTTAGGCCCAATCTGGGACAAGAAACAAGAGTGAAGACAAACATTTTTATCATGGGTTTGTCCTCTTGTTCTCACCCTTGTCTTAACATTTCTAATGATGTTTGTGGTGGGATGTGACTTGTGGATTCTCAGTTGAGGAATCACTGCATGTTGGTTGGGCAGATCTAAATTAGTGAAATTCAGATCTAGTGCTTGAATATCATCCACCACATCAACACACTTATCAAGAGAAACTTAATCCAATGAGTGTGTCACATCATTAATATTGTCTTTTTTGGAGTGATTATTAGCATTAAGAAATTATTGATCACTATCACCACCTCTATCTCCTCCTACATTCAAAAATCCTTCATTTGAGTTATGTGCCTCTATGCTAGAATTTATACGCATCTCAGATGTATCGGCTGAAGAATTTTTCATGGTTGTGCTGATAGGATTTCCAACTGCAGGGCTAGTTAACACTGGAGCTGAAGTAGTTTGACACTTGGTTTCTCAGCTCAAACCTTGGATCAGAGTCTCCTTTTGATAAGGTTCCTGTAGATCTTGAAATATCTTCACAAGATTTGTTAAAACAGTTGGTAACTAAGTCAAGATCAAATGGCCAATCAGGACCAGAAATGTTCACACTAGGTGTGTGCTCATTGAAGGTCACATTGGCTGAATCCTTAATTACTCTAGTTCTAAGATTGTATAGTCTATAAGCCTTAGCTTGGGAAGAGTATCCAATAAAATGTCCATCATTTGATTTCTCAACAAATTTGTATATTTGATTATTGGTATTCAAGATGGTGCAAGGACGTCCAAATGATCTGAGGAATCCAATGAAAGGTGGTCTCCTTTTGCGCCATAGTTCATAAGGAGTCTTACCATGAGTCTTGACTACTAAAATTCTGTTATGCACATAGCAGGCAGTGTTGACTGCCTCTACCTAGAAGTTGATGGGTTGTTTAGAGTCAGATAACATGGTTCTTGCAGCTTCAGTAAGTGTCATGTTTCTTCTCTTAGCAACACTATTTTGCTGATAAGTCTTGGGGGCACTATATTGTCTTGTAACACCCTTCTCATCACAAAATGCATCCAAGATTTTGTTCTTGAATTTAATTCCTTGATCACATCTTGTGATCTTAACCTTATGATCACATTGTTTCTCAATTTTCAAAATGAAATCTTCAAGATCTCCGGGGTCTCATCCTTAGTTATAAGGAAGAAGACCTAAGTATATCTTATGTAGTCATCTATGATAACCAAACAGTATGAGGTCCTTCCTAGACTCATTATACTGGTGGGGCCAAAAAGATCCATATGTAATAAGTGTAGGGGAGTAGTGATGGAGTTCATTTTCTTTGACTTGTGAGACATCTTGTGTTGCTTTCCTTTTAGGCATGCAACACAATGGTCATCACTTGTAAACTCTTTCTTTGGCATTCCAGTTACCAAATCATTCTTATTTAATTTATTTATGTTCTTAATGTTTACATGGCACATTTTTATGTCAGAGGAAAGACTCATCACTATTTGCTTTAGATAGAAGCCAAGAAACTTCTCATGCAAATCCAACTTGTACATGTTCCCTTTCCTGGGGGCTCTGAGCAGCATATGCTCTTGAGGAATGACCACCCTGGGCTTAAGAACAATGCACTCATGCTTAGTAAATAGCATGTTTCGTCTCTAATCACAAAATTAGGATACACTCAAGAGATTGTACCCAAGCTCCTTAACAAAATTTACCTTCTCAATGCTGAGCTTACCATTTGTAACCCTGCCCCCTCTAGTAATGTAACCACGTCATTCTCCTCTAAAAGCAACTACCCCTCCATCAATTTCTCAAAGTTCTTAATCAAAGAGCCATTGCTTGTCATGTGCCCAGAACAACCACTGTCAATGATCCATACATTCCCTTTGGTCTTTAGATGTTCCTGCACATAAAGAGATGGTTAGTTACATTTGAAGACTAAAGCTTCATTGGTCTTGGGCTTGTCAAAGTGAACTGAAGATCATGCAATAGAAATTTATCCTATATGCAAACTCTGAGGATCATTTGTCATTGTTGATGAAGAACTTTCAGTCACATGGCATTCCTTCATCTTCTACACCATCTTTGGAACGCTAGACTTGGCCTTCAATACTTCAGAAGTTTTGATGACTTCGGAAGTTATGGAGACCGGACCTTCAGAAGCTTTTGCATCCATTGCTGCAGACTTCAGTACTTTGGAAGCATTCCTTTCTTCCGAGACCAAAATTTCTTCTGAAGGTAAGTTTTCACTTATCTTCTTCACTTTGGAGCTCCTGAAAGGAAGAGATTTTCCTTTCGAAGCTATCTTCTTCTTCTTCTCAGAATTTTTCTTCTTGATCACATGGATAGTATTTTCGGGATTCTAGATGCAATCCTTGGCAAAGCGAGAAGTACTACCACACATGATGCATTCAGTTGGTATGCTTCTGAGAGTCTTCTTTTGAGTGGGAGACTGAGTTTGATTACTTTCCACTTCCTTCTTCATCTTCTCAAATGATGTAGCTGGCTTCTTGGGATGAGGCTTGCTCTTGGAATTGAATGGTTCAGGCTGTGCAGCAATGGTGCATAATTTATCAACCTTCTTCTCTTGACCAGGATGATTTTGACATGAACTAGGACTCCTGGTACTAGAGTCCATTATTGAGTCACCAGTCTTTACCACTTCAAATCCAGCATAATTGAAAACATTCTTTTGCTTGGAGTTAATAGTGGCCTTGATCTCTTGGGCTTTCTTTGACTTTCTTTTGGCTGCCCTCATCAAGTTCTTCCTTGCAGACTTGGTCATCCCTGGTTCTTTCTTCTCTCCAGGAGAATAGTGTCCCATCATAGGATAACCAGGTTCATCCTCCATTATCTCTTCTGAATTTTCATCCTTCTCTTAGATAGGATCAATAGGAGGCAGCTCATCTTGACAAGTTCCATACCTTAGGATCTAACAGATAGGAGTGTGTGTTGAGGACCTATCTCACTTGAACCTAGTCCCTGCCTATTTTGGTAACAAACTTTTGCATGAAAGGATAAGGATATTATGTTCTTGAAGGTTTCCTCTTCAAGAACACATTTTTCTGCCTTGGCTTTGCTGATCACAAGCTCGGCCTGGCATTCAGCTAACTTGGTTATGAGATCTTTGATTTGAGTCCTATAGTTTGTGTGTTCATGCTTAAGCGTAGAAATGGTTTACTCGAAATCCTCAACTTTAAGTTTATAATCATTTTCTACTCTTTTAAAATAAACTTTTAAAATGTTTAAGGACTCAAGGTCATATCTCACTTCCAAGTTATAGGACCTTTACATATTAATATTAGCAATGCATTCAGGAGTACAAAGATGATCTAATACCTTGTCTTCTTCATGATCAGCCATTAGTGCTTTATTTGGAGAAGAATCTTCTACCTGAAAGCTCCAGTCAAAGCCTCCTTCTTCAACAGCAACAACAACATGTTGTTTAGGTTGGCTTGGCTTCTTAATTTTAGGAGCTACATTAGTGTAGTTTGGCCTGGATTGTGCCTGGCCATCGTTTGTCCTTGGTGCCTTGCACTCTCTTGCAAAGTGTCCCATTTGGTAATAGTTATAACACTTCACCTTGCTTTTATCTGGGCCAAACATTCCATTAGCCACATTACTTGGGAACTTCCTTCCTATTCTCATGTAGAACTTCTTGGATCTATGAGTGAGGAAAGCCATCTGTTGAACTATCTCCATGTACTCCAGATCATCTAGATAGATGCAGTCCAAGTCTTTAAGAGTCAAGAGAAAGTTTCCATAACTTTAATCAGCATACACAAAGCCTTGAGTAGAGCTTGTCTCTTGGAATGGGCTTCCTTGGATGTAGCTCTCCCTTGGTGTCTCAGGGAAGGTGATGAAAGGACCCTTTTGTAAGTTATCAAGGAAGAAGATGATATGATGTTGTGGTTCTCTGGTATCCCTTTCAACCATATGAAGGGCTGAACTCTGCTAATTGTTAAAAGGGCTGCTTGATGGATTTTGCAGGTTCATCTCCATCTGGTAACCACTAAGGATACCATACAGCTCTGTGATAGTAAGAGTTGAGAGGTTCTTAGTTCCCGTATTGGCCACATAGTAGTGAGTCCATTTTCTAGGAAGATAGAACATGAACTTCCTCATTATGTCCATATTCTCAAGCTTGACTCCAACATCCATTAAACTATACACAATCTTAACATACCTGAAGTATTATTGAGTCATGGTTTCACATGTCTTGTAGGTGAAGTTCTCAAACTGCTATTTCATAATGTCTTTTTATTCTTATTGGCTTCCTCTGAATCCTCATACATGATATTTAGTGCATCCCAGAGTTGTTTAGCAGTTTTGCACGTCTTGAAGCCTTTGTATATGGAGTTTGGAAGAGCAGTTTGAAGAGCGATCATGGCTTTCTGATCTACATCTAATTTCTTCTAGTCTTCTTCAGAGTAGTCAGCCATTTCCTTTGGTATCATCCCACCTCCAATAGAGGCTGAAGAGGTGCTTAGGATGTGAGGTCATCCAACAATAGATCTCCATATCCTGCTGTCATGAGACTTGATGAACCCTTCCATACGTTGGCGCCAAGTATCAAAGTCATCAGGAGTGATCAATGGAGACTTTGTCATGGTACCAATTTCCATATCAGCCTTAGAGATAGCTACCATTTGAGTTGATAAGTGTTTTGTGAAACTGTAGTGATTTAAGATGGTGAGATCTTACAATCAAGAGCCTAAAATGAAAGTCATGGTACCGATTTCCATATCAGCATTAGAGATAGCTACCATTTGAGTTGATAAGTGTTTTGTGAAACTGTAGTGATTTAAGATGGTGAGATCTTACAATCAAGAGCCTAAAATGCTCTGATACCAATTGCAGGACCGTTGAAGGGTGGTCAATGCAATAGTGTCACAAGGTGGAGAGAATAAGAACACTTAGCAGATCAAATAGGGAACTGCTTAGGATGAAACAAAGAACACAAGTAAAGAACAATAACAAGAACAAGATAGTATGTTTTTCAAGAATGTTGTATATTGCTCTCCAGTTATTACAAATGTTACAAAGCTTAATTCTAAATACAAGTACCGGAGATACTTTATACTACATCCTACGGCCGGCCATACTTTGAAGGCTAGCTGGAAACACTAATGAAGACAACAAGATCAATGTAGAGTCAAAAGCAAATTGCCTTTTGACTAGTGACTATGACATGCCATAGCTCACATCCTTATCTAATACAAAAAGGATAAAAGTACATAGTTGGAAAGTTACAGACTCAACACCTTAATCTACAGTTGACAAAAGCATGGACTTTTCACCAAATCATGTTGGTTGGTGAGTCTTCATAAATGGCAGCGGAAAGGTGTTTCAGCTTTTGTCAAAAGTAAGTCAGAGAAAGCATGTCTTCTCTGTGTTTGGAAGAAATCAGTCTTTGACTTTGAAAGACTTTGTCTTTAAAGCTTTAAAAGACTTCATCTTTGGCTTTGGAAGAATTGGTCTTTTGGCATCAAAAGATTTGATACTTAGCATAATTCACTGAGTTATATCAAATCTTCTTAAGTACTTTCCTATTACGTCATATATGCATGCTGAGAGATCTTTGATTGTTCTTTGGTTGCATCAGCCTTTAAGTGTATTCCTTACATGTTAAAATTTAAAATACTAAGTGTAAAACTTATCTTAAATGTTGATGCCAGCCAAAGATCTCTCAACATGCATTCTGAAGTACAAGGAAGTTACCTCGAAAGATTTGACAAAGCATAAAGAAAATTCACTAAGTGTCAAATCTTCCAAAGCCAAACACACAAATCTTTCGAAGCCAAAAGTGAAGTCTTCAAAGCTTCAAGACAAAGTCTTCCGAAGCGTGAAGAATGATTTCATCCGATAACATAGAAGGCATCCTTTCTCTTACATTACTTTTAACAAAAGCTGAACAACTTTTCGCTGCCAGCTCTGAAGACTCGCTAACATATACAAGTTGGTAACTTTCCACTCTTGTACTTTTATCATTTTTTAATACAATAGGATGTGAACAATCGCATGTCATAGTCACTTTTCAAAAGGTAATCTATATTTTGAATTTACATTGATCTTGTTGTCTAGATTAGTGTCCAGTTAGCCTTCAAAGTATGGTCGGCTGTTGGTTACAGTATAAAGCATCTCATGTAACCAGTCTTAGGACTAAGCATTATAATAATTGTAAAACACTTGAGCATAAAATACATCATCCTTGAAAACCAATACTTGTTTGTTCTTGTGTTCTTACTTTTGTTCATTATTTCATTTGCCCGGTTCCCTATTTGATCTATTAAGTGTTGTATTCTCCAATTGTGAAACTATTGCATAACCATAACCGGTCCTGCAATTAGTATTTGAGCTTTTTAGGCTCTTGATTGTAAAATCTCACCAACTTAAGTCTCTTCAGTTTAACAAAACACTTACTTGCTCAAATGGCAGCTCTCACTAAGGCTAATATGGAAACTAGAACCAAGACTAAGTTTCCAGTAATCACTCCTGATGACTTTGATACTTGGTGTATAAGGATGGAAGGCTTCATCAAGTCTCAAGACAGTAGGATGTGGAGATCTTTAGTCTTAGGACCTCACATCCCAAGCACTACTTCAGCTACTACTGGAGGTGGGATGATATCAAAGGACATGGCTGAATATTTTGAGGATGATTTGAAGAAGGTTGATATAGATCAGAAAGCCATGACCGCTCTTCAAACTGCAATACCAAACACCATCTACATAGGCTTCAAGAAGTGCAAGACTACAAAGGAACTTTGGGATGCACTGAAGCCGATGTATGAAGGGTTTGATTAACCCAAGGACAATAAGAAAGATATCATGAAGCAACAGTTTGAGAACTTCATCTTCAAGACATGTGATGCTATGACTCAATAATACTTCAGGTATGTTGAGATTGTAGATACTCTGATGGATGTTGGAGTTAAACTTGAGAATAGGGACATTGTGAGGAAGTTCATGTTCTCTCTTCCAAGATAATGGACACACTATTGTGTGGCCATTAATAGAACTGAAAACCTCTCTACCCTCACTTTTACTGAGCTGTATGGTATCCTGAGCGGTTACCAAATGGATATGAACGTGCAAAATCCATCCACCAGCTCATCCAATATCAATAGAGTTCATCCCTTCATGTGGTTGAAAGGGAAAGTAAAGAACCATAGTATCATCTCATCTGCTACCCTGACAACTCATAAAAGGGTCCTTTCATCACCTTCTCGAAAACACCAAGGGAGAGTTACACTCAAGGAAGCCCATTCTAAGAGCCCAGCTCTTCTCAAGCCTTTGTGTCTTCAGATGAAAGTTATGGCAACTTTTCCTTCACTCTTAAAGACTTGGCCTACATCCATCCAAATGACCTCGAGTAAATGGAGATAGTCCAGCAGATGACTCTTCTCACTCATAGAACCAAAAAGTTCTACAAGAGAATAGGAAGAAAGTTTCCAATCAATTTAAGCAGTGGAATGTTTGGATTGGATAAAAGCAAAGTAAAGTGTTACAATTGTAACCAAATGGGCCACTTTGCTAGGGAGTGTAAGGCACCAAGAACAAATGGTGGCCAAACATGTTCCAGGACAAACTACACTGATGTTGCTCCAAAACCTAAGAAGCCCGACCAACCAATGCAGCAAGTTGCAGTTGCTATTAAAGAAGGAGGCTTTGACTAGAGTTTTCAGGTGGAAGATGTCTCTCCAAACCAAGCCCTGAGGGCAGATCATGATGAAGCTAGGTATTGGAACATCTTTGAACTTCTGAATGCATTGCTAAAGTAACATGTATAGGTCTTATAACTTGGAAGTAAAATCTGATCTTGAGTCCTTGATCATTTTAAAAGCTGATTTTAAAATAGCAGAAAATGACTATAAACTTAGAATAGAAGTTTTAGAGAAAACCAACTCTACTCTTAAACATGAGCACACAAATTATAGGACTTAGATCAAAGATCTTGTTACCAAGTTAACTGAATGCTAGGCTGAGCTTATGATCAGCAAAGCCAGGGTAGAAAACATGTGTTCTTGTAGAGGAAACCTTCAGTAATATCATATCTTCATCCTTGCATGTAAATATTCGTTATTAGAATAGGCAGGGACTAGGATCAAGTGAAATAGCTCCACCACACACATTATTATGAGTCAGATCTTCAAGGTGTGGAAGTTGTGAAGATGAGCTGCCTCTTATTGATCCTATTTAAGAAGAGTATGAAGATGAAGAGGATATAGTGAATGATGAACCAGAAGTGAGTAACAAGGTTTATCCTAACAAGGGTCACTATATTCCTAGAGAAAAGAAGAGACTGGGGATGGCAAAGTCTACTAGAAAGAATTCATTAGGGCTGCATAAAGAAAATCAAAGAAAATCCAAGAGATCAAGCCCACCTTCAACCCTAAGCAAAAACAAGTCTTTATCTCTACTAGGTTTGAGGTGATAAAGACTGAAGACTTAACTAAGAACTCTAGTACCAGGAGTCGTAGTTCAAGTTCAAACCATCCCAGTCAAAAGAAGTCGGTTGTACAAGTGTGCACCACTGCTACACAATCTGAACCATCCAACTCTAAAGGCAAGCTTCATCTTCAGAAGCTTGCTGCATCATATAAGAAGATGAAGAAGCTGGAAAGATATCAAGATCAACCTTCTCCTTAGAGAAATAATTTTTGAAGTATGCCTGTGGAATGTGTGAAAAATCCGATAAACATGGATCGAATATTGCAATCGTATTGTTGTCATTTATCAGATCTGTGATGCAGAATCTCATAGACCCATTGATGATTTCAAGTGAAGATCTAATACAAGATATAGTGTATGATGATGAATGAATGATGAACAATCAAGAACACATTCATAAATATTTCATTCATTCGTTTATAGACTTAGGATTATTTATGTAATTTTCGTTTACATAAAGATAGTTCAGTAATTGTATATAGCTCTGTGTATAGGCTATAAATAGCTACTACCCTAATACTTTTGTAGATGCTTCTTAAAAGATTAACATTAGTCTTTGTGTGTCTTTTGTATTTTAGTCATAGTATAGGGACTTTTTATGTAAATATGTTCCTTTGTTTTCTTGATTAGTATATATAGCATAAATATGTATTGTGTAGGGGGAAGAGAGAGATTTAGACGTATTGTAACTGTTTCCTACACTTTGTATTCTTCTATATGCAAATTAATGAAAACTCTATGAATTTTTGTTGATTTGCTTGTGTTGAATTGAATACTTGTGTGTTTTAGATTGAATTGTGTTCATATATCATCACAGATCGATCCATTTTGAGCTCATCAAATGGTATCAGAGCTTTCGGTTCAGTGATTGAAGTTCTTCAACTGTCAAACTCTCAAAATCACTTGAATCTGTGATTGATAAACAATTCAGTCGTATTGAATTCAGTTGTGTTTCATCATCAGGAACATGATTTCATTTACAATTAGCAGTACAATTCGTTCAAATCAGTGAATTTGAGCAAAAAACTCTTCGAACCTGTTCTTCATTTGTCAAACCTGTTCTTGAATCAAAAGATCAATTTTGGTTGTTAATTTAAGAAATTGAAGTTGAAGGATTGATTATTGATCAATTTCCTACATAATTTGAGGATTTCAGATCAATTAATCAAGTTTTGAAGGATTTCAAAAAATTTAAGTTCGTTTGAAACTGATGAATGTGGTGCATTAGGTCGAAAACACTGCTGAAAATTGCCTAAGTGTTAGGCGCGTAACAATTGTTTGGGCGCTTTTCCACTGTTTGGGCATTTTTTAGTTAGGCGTTTTTCTATTGTGTGGGCGTTTTTCAACTGTGTGGACACGGAAGATTTTCTGAAACTAAGGAATTCCAGGCGTTTTACAACTGTTGAGGCGCATTACAACTATTTGGGCGTTTTTCAACTTGGGCGTTTTGGAATTTTTCTAAGGCAATCCCTAAGACGTTTCAAAGTCAAAGTCAAAGGAAGTATCACAACTGTTTGGGTGTTTTACCATTATTTGGACGCATCAGCTTTCACACTTAGAAAATTTTTTGAAATTTTTCAGAAACTTAAAAAATCCAAAATATTTTCAATTCATTGTTTTAATTCAAAACATTAAAAACAACAAAAACAAAATTAAAAATGGTAAATCCAGAAGAGTCAAAGAACATAGTTCCCAAGCTGAAGAATAGAGCAGATTTCAAGAATTCGTCACTGAGATTAAAACATCACTTGAACTCTATTGATACTGATCTTTGGAAATCAATAGAAAGAGGGCCATATATTCCTATAACTTCAGATGGTCCTGACAGAGGGTTTATCTACACAAAAGACTCTCTAGAACCATACCCTGAATATGGTCTGCAAGGTTATGATCTAAAAAAATTGAAAAATGATATAAGAGCTTATTCTCTGATGAGCAAAGGACTGCCACTTGAAGTCCTTACAAGGCTTGATGGTTATCAGACTGGATACACCATATATAAGGCCTTGAAAATAATATGTGAAGGTGGAAAGGAGATCCAGGATCTGAAAAATCAAAAGTTAAAGAGACAATTAGAACTTTTTAAACATTTATCTGGTGAAACAATAAATCAGATGATGACCAGATTTGTTCAACTGACCACTGAGATATCGACTGCAGGCATCAAGAATGATTTAAAAGATCTTAACTTTAGGCTTCTCAATGCTCTTCCATCTTCATGGAAGCAAACAGTCACTCTGTTAAAGCATACTGAGAATTTCCCAATGGATCTTGATCTCATGATTGCTAAAATAGAATCTGTTGAAATTGATGAAAGTTCTAGAAACAATGACAGAGCAGCTTCCATGTCACAATATAAATATGTTGCTTCTCCAGCAAGTACTGTGGAGAATGCATTCATGGCTAAGAATGAAACTTCACCAAAAGATGAGGGTGATCTATTTGTTGGCACAGGGTTCTTCACTGATTCTACTTACACAAGTGTACCTGCCTATAAAACTCAAAATCAACCTCTATCTCCTCCTATGCCTAAAAGTTCAAAATCTCAAGCAGAGACTCCATCTGCTAACTCTGCTAAAACTAGCAAAGTTAACGATGTAATAAACATCCTATTATAGGATGAAGAGTCTAAAATTGCGTTCACTGTATTTATGGCAAGCTTTCAAGCTTATCAAGGTAGTCATCTAACTCAACTTGATCTTGTTTTGTAGGATTTGTTTGAAATGGATCCAGACGATGCATAAGAAATGGATCTCAACTGGCAAATGTTTATGATAGCTTACAGGACTCAGAAATACTCGTATGTCAATAGAAACTACAAGCCAAGTGCAAACAAGTCTGTTGGATTTGATAAGTCCAAATCTAGGTGTTTCAACTGTAACAGCTATGGACACTTCTCTAGAGAGTGCAAAGCTCCAAGGAATAAAGGAGGAAATGGCCAATCAAGCTCAAGTAATCAAAGGTTTCAGCAATCTTCACAGAAGACATTTCAGAAACCTTATCAAAGCCTACCAATGCCAGAATTGAAAGATGATTCTAAATCATCAGAGGAGCCCAAGAAAGCTCTTGGTGTTAATATTAAAGATGGTTATGATTGTAGTTCATACGCTGAGCAATTTACTGCTGATTTAACCTCCAATTTATCTCTTGTTGCAGAAATACAAAACGAAGATTGGTCTGAATTTAATGATCCAAAAGCTTATGGAAACTCTGAGAACGAGGAAGAGGATTATGACTGGAGTGACAAGTCTGATCCTAAGGAAGATTCAGAGGAAGTTGCATTGATGGCAAAATCTGATCAACCAAAGGTTGAAAGCTCTAACTCTGAAACTTCTCCTCCTAAATATTCTGAAATTCCATCAGAAGTCCGAGAAAAATTATGCACAAAGTCTTGCTTCAAACATGTCGAATACTACAGAAATGATTCGTATAAGATTTGTGAAAAACTCAAGCAAGAAGAATTAATGAATAACAAACTCAAAAACGATCATAAAGTATCTGATGAAAAGATTATCTCTCTTCAAAATTCATGGAACAGAACTCTAAGAGAACTTGAAATTGTATCAAAACAACTAGAAGAGATGACAAAAAATCTTGAACTAGAGAAGATAGCACATGCGGATCTCACAAAAGTTAAAAGTTCTAAAAGTATTATGGAAAAACTGGTAAATGACAGAAAAGATAAACAAAAGGCAGGATTGGGTTTCACTCATGAACTGATGCCTGAATCAATAACAAATACTTTACCAGAAAACTTTAACACTCATGATCACTCTCTAGAAAACAAGGCAAAATTAAAAGCTTTTCAAAACAAGACCAAGATGTCTGATGTTGAAGAAGAGAAAACAAACGTGGAAATTTTTGAAGAGAAAGATAACGAAAAGAAAAAAAATGGTCATCCTATTAAAGTAAAATCTTATGAACCAAAGCCTAAAACAAAGAAAGTTTTTGTTCCTAAAGAATCAGTTTTGGAGGAAGTGAATATTATAACTAAAAACCAAAACTCAAAAAATCAAGACAAAGCTCAAAATGATAAAGAAACACCAGAAGATTCAAATTCATTTGGTCTAAATAACCCAGAATTCATTATATGGCAAAAAGACTAGAAAAAGAAAGAATGTGAAAAAGAATCTTCAACTGAGGATGTTTAATCTAAACCAAAAACTGGTTCTACAAAATCAAGGAACCAGAGAAGAAGAAGAAAGATAAATAAAGCTAAAAATGAACAAATAAAAATTCAGGAAAATCAGGCAAAAGAAACAAATCAGGTAACAAAATTAAAGCCAATTAAATTTGTATCTGCTGGTTTGTTGAATGTGAACTCCATTCAAGATGTTAAAGAAAATCCTAAGAACAAATCAACCTCTGATCTGAAAACGGGTTCAGATTCTAAGACTTTCGCTGTAGCTAAGAGATTTTTATCTAAGGAAAACAAGAATGAAATTCATTTCAAAAATAAAAACAAATTGTGCAAAAGAAAAGTGGTTCAAATCAAAAGCACAATTCTTCATATCAAAAACAACAAATTAACTCTTTGACACCTAAAAGTAAACAAGTTTCTAATGTTGCGTCAACGTCAAAGGTTAATAAGCAATTATTCAAGACTCCACAGAGGTATTTTAACATATGTGACATGTATAATCACACAACATCTGAATGTTTTTTTAACAAATACTGTCACATTTGCGATAGGAGAAATCACTCAACTTTAGAGTGTTGTTTTAACAAATACCGTACCTACTATGATGAGCAAACTCACAACACTAAAGATTGATACTTTAGAAAGAATTCACAGAGGAGAGGATTTGCCACTTCAACAGTGAGCAAAGGTTATGTTAAGCTGCAATATAAAAGAAACCAAAATGTTGGTTTTCAAAGATTAACACACCAACCCTCCTTAGGTTTGAACACTTTTAAAAGAAATAATTCAGTGAGACCTAAACAATACTTCAATGATAATTTCATTCCAAGGTCAGTGAGAATTAATAACAAAAGTTTTGAAAATAAAAACTTTTCAAGCAATGGTCAGTCAAAAAGCATGGATTTTCCAAACAAGCATAATTTTGTTACAAATAACAGAATTGGTAAATTCATAAAGAATAAACCTGATGTCAACAAACTTCACTTTAAACAATTTACTATTGTTGACAAGTTTGGAAAACCCAAAACCATTTCGGCTTGGGTAGATAATTCAACTTAAATTTTTTGTTTTGTAGATACGCCCAAGAAGACCAATCAATACTTGGTATGTGGATAGCGGGTGTAGCCGGCATATGACAGGCAATCAGGACTTATTACAAGATTTTAAGTTAAAAGATGGAACGCATGTCGCCTTTGGTGGTGACGCGGGAGGAAAAATATCTGGAGAGGGAACAGTATCCAACGGGATTATAAGCTTTGATAAAGTCAACTTCTGTTCACAGTTGAACTTTAATTTGTTAAGCGTATCCCAAATTTGTGATAAATCCTACTCTGTACTTTTTGATGATTCTTTCTGTTATATCTTGAAGTCAGGATTTCAGATAAGCAAGGATTGCGTGGTTATTAAAGCTGTTAGAGATCGAGACATATACAAACTGGATATGTCTCAAGTGGACTTTTCTACAAAAACAACTTGTCTCTTTGCTAAAGCATCAAATGATGAAAGCCAGCTTTGGCGTAGACATCTAGGGCATTCAAATTTCAAGAATATGAACAAGCTTGTAGCGGGAAATCATGTTATTGGCCTTCCATCGAAGAAGTTTGCCACAACTGATTTATGCTCAGCATGTTTAAAAGGGAAACAACACAGAGCGTCATATAAGTCCAAGATGATAAACTCAAATTCCAAACCCCTTCAGTTGTTACATATGGACCTTTTTGGACCAACCAACGTGAAGAGTATTGGAAGAAAATCTTACTGTTTAGTTGTCATTGATGACTATACAAGATTTTTATAGGTTTTCTTTCTAAATGCTAAATCTGAAACAGTTGAATTATTAAAAGAATTCATCATTAAAGTTGAAAATCAACTTGATCAAAAAGTAAAAATAATTAGAAGTGATAATGGGACGGAATTCAAAAATCTAACTCTTGACATGTTTTGTGCAGAGAAAGGAATAACTCATCAGTTTAGTGCTCCCAGAACTCCTCAACAAAATGGAGTTGCTGAAAGGAAGAACCGAACATTGGTTGAAGCTGCAAGATCCATGTTAGCCGATGCTAAAATTCCGATCACATTCTGGGATGAAGCAATATCAACTGCATGTTTTGTTCAGAACTGTTCTTTAATTGTTAAAGACAAACTGAAAACTCCATATGAGTTAATGTTTGGCAAGAAACCAAACATAGATTTTTTTAAATCTTTTGGTTGTCCGGTTTGATTCTGAATTCAAGTGAACATTTAGGAAAATTTGAATCAAAATCTGATGATGGCTTTTTTGTTGGATATTCATCTGTATCAAAGGCCTATCGAGTTTATAACTCTAGGACTAATGTTATAGTTGAAACATTCAATGTTAAATTTCTTGAAAACTCTTTTCCATCAGTGTCAAATGGTCCTGCATGGTTATTTGATTTAGATTCATTGTCAAACTCTTTTCAATCCAACTTGTTTAATCAATCTAACTTGCTTGATTCTACAGGTGAAAAGAAAATTTAAGGAGATCTCGATTCATTCAGTGATGATTCGGATTATGATGACGCAGATGACTCAAGCCCAAACTATCCCTTCTTTTCTTTTGTTAAGATTTTATTTTTCAGTTAAATAATGATGATCATTCCCATCAAAATAATGTTCTGTCAGTTTCTAAAAATCAAGATGTGTCACAACCAATTCCTAATGATGGTATAGAAATTGTACAACCTGAGTCTGGAACGTCATCTATTTCTGGTGATGTAGTTGATTCTAGTAATCTTGATTACTTTATCAACTCACCGACTCAAGTTCCCAATTTCAATCCACATTCTTCAAGCCTATTGCATCAGCTTTCAAACTTAAACCAAACCATTCTGGATGTTCATGTTCAAGAGAATGAGATACCAACATCTCGTATCCACAAGAACCATCCAACATCTCAGATTATAGGTCTATTGAATGTGAGTACTATGAGGAGCAAATCAGAACAAGCAAATGTTTGTTTATTCTCGTATTTTCTTTTTCAAATTGTTCCTAAAAATGTTTCCGAAGCATTAAAGGACAATGGTTGGATCGAGGCTATGCAAGAAGAATTATTACAGTTCCGTAAACAAGAAGTGTGGAATCTGGTGGATTTACCTGAAGGAGAAAATGCTATAGGTACAAAATGGTTATTCAGAAATAAAACTGATGATAGAGGTATTGTAATCCAAATAAAGCGAGATTAGTTGCACAAGGATACACTCAAGAAGAAGGTATTGATTATGATGAAGTATTTGCTCCAGTTGCAAGACTTGAATCTATTCGTGTCTTCCTGGCTTATGCCTCATTCATGAAATTTAAAGTGTATAAAATGGACATAAAGGGTGCATTTTTGTATGGTTCTATCACCGATGATGTGTACGTGAAGCAACCTCCAGGTTTTGAAGATGCTACATATCCACATCATGTGTACAAGTTGAGTAAAGCTTTATATGGACTACATCAAGCCCATAGAATCTGGTATGAGACATTGTCACTGCATTTAATCTAACATGGATACACGCGAGGGAAAATCGATCCAACTTTATTCATAAGGAAGGATGCTGATGATCTCTTATGTGTACAAGTGTATGTCGATGTCATCATATTTGTTTCTACAAGTCCAAAACTGTGCAATGAATTCGAAGAAATAATGAAGTCTTGATTTCAAATGAGTTCTATAGGAGAAGTAAATTTCTTTCTTGGACTTCAAGTCAAGCAATCTGCAGATGGAATTTTCATAAACCAAGAGAAGTTTGTCGACAAGCTCTTGAAGAAATTTAAGCTGCAAGATTGTCAGTCCATCAGAACTCCAGCTGACGTAAACACCAAGATTGAGCCTCATCCGAAAGGAAAATCTGTAGACCAAACATTATACAAATCTATGATTGGTTCTTTGATGTATCTCACTACATCTAGACCAGACATAATGTATGCTGTTTGTGTCTATGCAAGGTATCAATCAGACCCGAAAGAATCCCACTTAATTACTGTCAAACGTATATTCACATATCTCAAAGGAAAACCGGCCTTAGGGTTATGGTATCCTTATGAAGGAAACTTCGAGTTATATGGGTATACTGATAGTGATTATGGAGGATGTTGTCAAGATAGAAAATCTACTGCGGGTGGTTGTCAGTTATCCAAATGTTCAGATATCTCAAAGGAAAACCGGCCTTAGGGTTATGGTATCCAAATGTCTCTGTTTCAACAGCAGAAGCTGAGTACATAGCTGCTTCAGCAGGATGTTCTTAAATCCTTTGGTTACAAAACCAACTACTGGATTACAGGTTCAACTTTCTCAAAACTCCAATTTACATTGATAACACTGCTGCTTTGTTCATTACAGCTAATCCTATCCATCATTCTAAAACAAAACATATCGAGATTCGATATCATTTTCTCAGAGATAACTCTAAAAAACATTTAATCATTCTGATTCAAATTGAAACTGAAAAAAAATTGGCCGACCTTTTTACTAAAGCCTTCTTACCAGGACGGTTTGAGTATTTGGTAGAGTCAATTGGTCTTATTAACCACTTGTAAAAACTGGTTTTTGAGTAATTCAGTTAATTGAGTCTAAATATGATCAGAACCCTCCCTTATATGAATAGGACACAGCTAGAGAACCTGTTAATGTTAATTGCCTGATTGTATTTTTGTGTGTGCATGTTTTTCAGAAAAAGTAAAACAAAATACAAAATTAGAAAATTAAAAAAAAATATCAAAAGATGAAAATATAAAACAAAAATCACAAAAATAGTGTCTTTACTTAATAATTATATAGGAATGAATTTGTCATTGCAATATGTGAGAAATGATAGATACATTAGTTTGATCAGTTGCATACTTCGCTTTTGACTAAAGTCTGACATGATCAGATATGATGTGCAAGTAAGTTCATGCATTTAGACTGAAAAAGTAAATTCTTTTGATTAAACTAAATCACTCATGCATTCATGTATGTCTATCTTAGCACTAATGAGTGGTGTTAATTTCTCAAATTGATTGCTTGTTAAGACATAATCTCACACCTGATGGTGATATAAATAACCAATGAGCTCTAATTATTTAATGCATCTAACACTTCTCTATTATGAGTCATCATAGACCTGAAGTGATGAGATATCCTTTGTTGTACGTGATTACAGACCTGGATATACTCACTGATGTAACAAGATGCCAATGTTCACAAACACCAAATGAGATCTGAATATAGTATATGTCAGGTTAACAAGTTGAGAACAGTGACTTCTTGCATATCTTTATGAGAATTAACATCTCTAAGTCTAAGTGTGACTGCATAATGTCATATCTAATTGTACCTTAAACAATCCAAGAATTGAAAAAGTAAGTGTGCTGAATATCTTGCTAAATGCACTCATTTTTTGTCCTTAGATCTCGTGTCTCCTTTGCTGTAGCAATACTGACCTGGAACACACTTGATCAGGATTTATTCATTGTCTATGACTATACATCAATTTTTTTTAGTTCAATGTGCTGATCTTATCTAATATGATCTCATTGCAGACATTGATTCATTTGTAAATATTAGAATTTTATTTTGCTTTAATTTTGATTTTTGCATGTTTTTCTGTTTTAAGTTTTGTTAAACTTAAAAGTTTAGGGGGAGTAAAAAGAGTTAAAAGGAAAAGTGTCTAGAAAATTGATTTTTAAATTTCAAGATATGAAAAATCAAAAGTTAAAATGTTTTGGATGGAAAGGATGAAGCTAAAAAGTTCAAGCATGTGTGTGTTGGACAAAATATAAAAATGAACCTGAAAAACATTTAAAGTGGAAAAGCTTCTTGCAAAAGTATAATATGAGACTATTTGTTAAAATCTAGAGACTAAAATGATGGAAAATTATTTTGAAAAATAAATAAAAATAAAAAGGTCAAAATATAAAAATTCAAAATTCAAAATAAAAATAAGAATTTGAAATGCAAAAAGTTCAAAATTTGAGGGTCTATTATGTAAATTTTGGGTGAAAGTCAAAATTTGTCTAATTAAAGTCAAAACTTGATAAATTGTTTAAATATTAGTATGAGAACAATGCTAATATGTCTAAACAGTGTACAGGTGGAAAATCTGGAAAAATAAAAATACAAGTGTTGGACACATGGAAGTAATCTCATGCGCCTGAACAGTGGTTAAAAGTCAAAGACTAGGAGCATGATGAATTTTTTAGATTTGTACAAGTGTTGGGCGTTTTAGACACTCTCATGCGCCTAAACAGTGTCTTGAGTCTAAAAATGTGGTCAAGTGTTGGGTGTTTTAATCTTCCCATGCGCCTGAACAGTTCCCATGCTTCCAAGTGTAGAAATCAAATGTCAAGTATTAGGCGTTTCAGCTAAGTCCATGCGCCTGAACAGTGCAAAAGTACCAAAACACTGCTAATGCATCTGAACAGTTCTCATGCGTCTAAGCTCATGCGCATAAACAGTGCTCATGCGCCTAAATACTTGGTGTTAAAATCCATCTCATGCGCACAAATAGTGCTCATGCGCCTAAAATTTTTCACTTAGTATATAAGCAACACTTTGTGATTTCTCATTTCATTCACAAAATTTCCCCTAAACACTTAAACTCTCTCAAAAATCAGTTGTCTCGATAAACCTTTGTTTCTCATTTTGATAGATTTCTGAGTTACACTTGCATTCGAAACTCACCTTTCTTGATTCTAAGTGTAAGTTTGTGATCAAAATCACTGATATCTTTGATTAACAGGTTGATTTGATTTAGGCATTTTGAACCTATTTGGGCGTTCGATACCCTAGATTGTGTAAATCTGTTAAAATGTTGATTGAAATGATAAATTGAACTGAAATTGATGTCTGAATAAGGATATAAACATGATTTCGAACCTGTTGGTGCATTCAAATCGGATTATTCATCATCTGTTGATTCTGTGATGAATCTTTATGTTCAATGATGAAGATGAACAAACCAGAATTTTGTTTCTTAATAAAAAAATTATAATAATAAAAAAAATGAAAAATCAATTAAAATTTATATTGAAAATCTGCTTTTAAACTAAAATTGAAATCTAAAGTGTGTCAAATCAACAAAGAAATCAATTTGTTTGAATTGTTGTTTTTCAACAGAATATCAAACACATAGAAATTTTAAGTGAAAAATGATAAAAAGTTAAACACTTAAAATTTTAAGTGTAAAATTGATATAAAGGTTAAAATGCATTAAGTCTAAAAGTCAATAAATTTTCAATTAAGTTTAAGGTTTAACTATCAAAAGTCTATAATGTCTTTGTTATTTTGCAGATGGCTGAGTTAAAATTCGAGCCAAAACACAATGTTGCTGCTCTTCTTAATTAAGAAGTTAGAGATGTTGTCGAATACGAAAAGATGATAAGATTTTTGCTGAGAACCAAGTATGTTTATGTAATGTGTTACCAACCAATTATCTATTCAAGACTGATTAAGAAATTTTGAAACACTGCATACATTGACACTGATGATAATTGAAGAAAAGTTGTTAGAGGTTTTATTAACAATCTGAGGATGATTGAAGTTTCTGAAGATTCTATTCGAGAAGCTCTGAGATTGGGACAAAATGACCCTGATGATTATTCTGAGTTGACTTTTAATGAATGTAGAAAAACATTCTTGGCAATGGGTCACCCTAATCACTTTCCAAAGAAGAAATTTTTTAGATCGAGAGTATATAATCATTGGAAGTTACTATGCTACATTTTCCAACATTGTATGTCCAAGAGAAGTGCAGGATGGAATTCTTTTCCTGTGGACATTGCATCCCTGATAGTAGCTTTGGCAACAAACAGAAGGTTTAATATGTCCAAATGGATTCTGAATGGATTCATCTTCAATTTAGAAAAAGGAATAAGAAACAAGTATCTGATGTATCATCAATTCTTCAAATGATTATCAATGAAGAACATACAGACATTAGAGTTCATGGTGTTAGTGGAGAAACCATGATTCTTGAACACATGTCTGAGATATCTTATAAGAGATTGTCTATGGTGACAGGAGCTTAAAATGTTCCATTATTTGATTATATCAGGAATGTAGCAAATGATGATGTTGATATAACCGTTGATCATTATCACTTATCAGAAGAAGAACCTGTTGATCCTAATGATTTGATAGAGGAACTTCCTATTGAGGAAGAAAATGAAGATAATGATGATAAATTGAGGAAGATAGTTCTAGCTCATCTAATTCTGATGATGGTAATGAAGGTGGTCAATTTGATGATGTTATGGAATTTATACATGATAATGTTCCAGAATCTGAGCATGTAATTAAGGAAACTCACGAAGAAGATCATGATGAGATAGAAGAAGTAGAGTCAGCTACTGAAGAAGTGAATGAAGAAAAGGATGAAAATGTCCAAGATACAGATCAAGTTACTAAAGAATTCAATGAGAATGATACTGAAGTTGTAGAAAGTGAACAAGAGATTGATGTAAACCAAACTGTTGATAATATTGTGAATATGACTGAAGAAATGGTAGATCATAATGATCAGTTTGTATTAACTAAGAATACTCAAGAGTTTGAAGTTATAGAAGTTGGTGTTATGAATGAATTTGTAGAAGAAGTTCAACCAGAAGTGCATGTAACTGAAGAAGAAATCCTACAGAAGAAGATTGATGAACTAAACGAGGAAAATGAAAATCAATTAAAGATGATTGAAGAGTTAAAAGCATTAAATGAAAGGTTGATTGATGAAATGAAAGAAAAGGATAAAATAATTGATGAGTTAAGAAAAAGTAGAGATGAAAAGTTGAAAACATCTGAAGTTATGATGACAGATTTTGATGTGATGGAAGAAAAATTAAAGAAGGTGAATGAGGAAAATGAATTGATGAAAGAAGAATTAGAAAAGTTGAAAGAAAAGAATAAGTCTCCATCTCCTGATTTGATGATTATGTCAGAAATTACTCCAATTGATGTTGAGAAGATTCCAGAAGATGACAAAGGAAAAAGAAAACTAGATGATGTAGATATTTCAGTTATACCTGAATCATCATCTAAAATTCTAAAGATGATTGATGAAACTGCTGTAGAAGAAGATGATGATATTCATGAAATTATTGGTGCACTTGATAATATTGAGGGTGAATTTGAAGATGACTGGTACAATGAAGTACTTGAAGATGAGGATTTGGCGGATGCTAATGTAGATGAACACTTTTCACCAGTTGATTTGAGCCATGATGACATACCTATGGATATTGAAGATAGGTATAATTATTTGGTGAAAAATAAGTATAACAGAGTATTTCTAGATGGACTAACAGTATCTCAAATTAATGAAGAATTTGAGAAATGTCTTACTACTGAGTCTGTTGCTCCGATAGATCCAGGTGACATTATTGTTAAGCATGGTGAATGGAATCCTTTACAGGAAAGTATAAACATTGAAGAGTTATCATCATCTGAGTTGCACCATCCTAATCCTAATGATATGAATATCAACGCTCTAAGGATGTGGTTGCAATCAAGAACTTACACGAGAAAGAAATTGAATAGATTACAAGGAGAATCATTGAGAAACTTGGTCAGAAGTTTTCAAGAAACCGAGAAGCAAACCAAGAAAATGATTGTACTTGATATGGATAATCCTCAGTACCTTGAGATTACCAAGAGATCAAAGATTTTGAAGCCTCAGGAGATAAAAGCTATTGCTATGAAAAGCTCAAGATATGAAGCAAGAAAAGAATTAATTAAGATGTTTCCTGAAATAGAGAGGCAAGGATATCAAGTCTCCAGTGAACAAAGGCAACTTTGGAGTAAAGCTCGAACAGCAGGAGACTTAGTGTGCAACATTTTACAAAAAGGACAATCGATATCTGAGTTATTAAATGCAATGATTGTTCCTGATTCAACGAAAGAAGTTAAAATAGTTGCATGGAAGTATGATGAAGTGTTTGATGCATTTTTAATCAAAAGTGTTATTTCTATATGTGATGTATATCATTTCCTTTCTAGCATCATACAACTTCCAGTGCAAGATTTAAAAGAATTGAACAAACTTCCATTGATAAACCCAACAAAAGCCAAGAGGGGTGAAATGTTTGTACAGTTACTCAACAGAGGTATTTCTCGTATGAGTTCGTTTCTGAAAACAAGATGTGACCAAGGAGACAAAGAATATTTTCATTCTTTAAATAAAAAGAAGAAAGGTGTTGAAAAAGAAGTTGGTGAAGAAAATTCTCTCGATGCTTTCAGTGATCAGTATTTCGAGAAAGTTACAAATCCGGGATTAAAGGTGATTGAAGGGACTCAAAAGTCAAAACCAATTTTAAGATGGTTTTATAATTCTGATACTTTTGAATTGAAGTTGGTAAGAAACTTAGAAGATTAGGATAAAGATATGATATCATTGTTTGGTGTTTTTGAGCTTAAACTTTTACATCCAGTTATATCTCATTTCTGTCCATTCAAAAGTTTGAGAAAGCAGTTCCTAAAACAGCAAAAATCGATAAGAAGTACTTTATGTCTATAATCAAAGTGATGAACGCAGCTACGAAACGAATTTCATTGAGGAAAGCCTTGGCTTATGCAAACATTGTGAAGAAAGACCTAAAGGATATTGAGTTCATGAGGATTTCTAGTAAAGGTGTATTGGAAATTCATTGTAAAGACAATTCTAACCTAATCGAATGCTTTGCAAATGTTGATATAGCAGGTCTGTCAAAGCAAACACTAGAATTGATGAACAACATGGAGATTAAAACAAATGAAGCAATCAAAGAAGCATTAAGGGAGCAGGAGCTATACAAAAAGAAACTAGTTTTCACAATCAAAGAAGATCCAGAGGATTTATTTGGAGCATGAAGACTGAAGATCAAGCTGGAGATTAAGAGAGGAGACTGAAGACAGAAGATCAAAGAATGAACATAAAGATGAAGAAAAAGATTTTGAAGACTGAAGATATGTTGAAGACCGAAGACCATGTGAATTTTAGGGGGAGTGTTGTAGATGCTTCTTAAAAGATTAACATTAGTCTTTATGTGTCTTTTGTATTTTTGTCATAGTATAGGGACTTTTTATGTAAATATGTTCTTTTGTTTTCATGATTAGTATATATAGCATAGATATGTATTGTGTAGGGGGAAGAGAGAGATTTAGACGTATTGTAACTGTTTCCTACACTTTGTATTCTTCTATATGCTAATCAATGAAAACTCTATGAATTTTTGTTGATTTGTTTGTGTTGAATTGAATACTTGTGTGTTTTAGATTGAATTGTGTTCATATATCATCACAGATCGATCCATTTTGAGCTCATCACCTTTGTAAGCTTTTGAACAATCAATCAATCAAACAGATATTATCATCCAAGCACTAGCAATCACTCAATCACACACACACAAACACACACTGATATCATAGCATCAATCATGGGTTTCCGCATCATGGTTCTTGTTTGTTGATTGAGAGATTAGAAAAGATCCTTGGGAGAAATCAACATGTTCATGTTGAATATTGTTCTAATATGTTCATGTTCAACATGTGTTTAAGTTGATTTCATCAGGTGGTATCAGAGCTTTGGTTCAAATAATATATTGATTTTTGATCCTCTCAATCAACAAGATGATATCAGTGGTTCATTAGCTTTAAAACATACATTTTCAAGCTAAAAATCATCACAACAACCTTCTTCTACATTAAACATTCATCTAATACTCAAAACATGATTTCTTCATATGTTTTTGTGTATTGTGAAGAAGATTCTGTGGATTTAAAGCTTAAACATCATTCATACACAAGTTTTCATTGTGTTCATCATCAAACATTCTCTAAAGACCCATTAGAATACACGGGTATTTTCTGATATAACAATACACGGGTATTGTTCCATCAATTTTCATCATTCAAACACTGTTTTCAAAACAAAATCATCTCATTACCTGAAAAACCTTATCGGTTTAAGGGTTTTTGATAAAACAGTCATTCGAGTACTGTTTCATCAAATTTTCATCAAACAAACATTGTTTTGAACATTTTGAATCGTTCAAGGTGTTTCAAATCATCATATTCTAGTGAAAAACTCACTTGAATCAGGTTTTCGTTCTTCAATCAACAAACCGATTGTTGATTCCGTGAAGAACAACATAGCCGCCAACAAACCCTAGGTTTTGATTTTGCAAAAACCTTCACAATCTATGGAGATTGTGTTGGTTCAACAGAAAATTCAAAGAAGATCCAAAATTTTCTTTTGAACTTTTTCAAAAGGTTACTTTTTGATCCAAAAAGTAATCTGTTAAAAACAATTTATGTGTTTTTAGGGTTTTGACTTTATTTGACTGACATCATTAAAAGTTGAGATTCCCTCGACAGAATATTCCTTTCTTTTCACCGACATTTGAATGTGACCTAACATTAAACATTAATTAATTTTAATTAATTAATTTCCTTTTATTTGTTAAATCTAATTAAAAAGGTTTATCAACAACAAACAAATCCTAGAGACCTTAGGTTTAAACAAGTTTTTCATTAAGCTAAAATCATCAACCAAATTTAACTTAAAACGTTAGGTTAAAATTAAACAATCATGGCTGATCAAATTTCAGGAACAAACAGTGGTCTAAAACCACCCAGACTAAAGAACAAGTCAGACTTCAATGAATGGAAGATTATGTTCAGGAACTGGATCATTTTTCAAGACCCTGATTTATGGACTTCTATAACCGAGGGTCCTTTCATACCTGTGACTCTTAGTCCGGATTACAACATATAGAAGCCAGTTAGCTTGAAAAGCGTAGCTGGTGATGACCTAAAAAGGGTCAAAACAGACATGAAGGCATATAGCATATTGGCAATGACCTTGCCATTTGAAATTTTAACACAGGTTGAAAATTTCAAAACAGAGCATGAACTATGGAAGGTGCTTCACACCATGTGTGAAGGAAGTGAAGAAATACGGGAAATCAAGAAAGAAAAATTAAGGACCCAATATGAAACTTTCCATCAAATTCAGGGAGAATCTATCCCACAACAGCTACATAGATATGTCCAGTTAGTAAATGAAATGATTGTGTATGGACTAAAATATGAAGCTGTTGAAATCAACAAAAAGATGTTGCACACACTGCCTGAGAGCTGGACTCGGTCAGTATCATTGATGAAAGCAACATACCTTGACTCGGTAGCCAAGGTTGAAACTCTGGAGAAGCACTGTAGAAGAAGAAGATGAAGAATTTTTGGACTCCAGTGATACATCATTCTTCTCAGCACCTGAATCATCCAGCAACAAACATAAGTCTAAAAAGACTGGTGTGCATGCTTCACATGATGCAACACCTCAAAACAAACATCATCCACACATCCCAGTTCAAACAAATAGCCACAGATTCAGACCCACAACACACATAGACTTGAAAAGCCAATGGATGCTCTCACTATTATCTTGCAAAGTGAAGTGCAAAATGTAGCTTATGCAGCCTTTTCAACAAGCTTTGAAGCCTTTTTGGGTGCAAAGTCTAACACCATCATAGATCATTCAACAAGATTTGGATGAACTCCCACCAGACATGGTTGAAGAAATGGATCTTCAATGGTCTATGGCAATGATTGCCTATAGATCAAAACAATTTTTGCATAGAAATCGTGGGTTGAGCATGGATAAGAAAACCAAGATAGGTTTTGATAAATCAAAGGTGAGATGCTATAATTGTCAACTCTATGGACACTTTTCAAGAGAATGTCAACAGCCAAGAGTTGACAGAAACACACATCAGGCACAAACATCCAGTGGTTGTCATTCTAACAGACAGGTGCCACCTCCAATCAGCATTCCAGCTGCACCAACCCCACCACAAATCACACAATACAGTCTAAGTCAACATTCAAAATCTTCTATAATGATAATCAAACAAGATGGTGAATGTGACTGGAGCCTGTTTGAGGCGGAAATTCCATCTCCAGATCATGCCCATATGAAGACAAAATATCAGACATCCCGAAAGAGGTAAAGGAGCACCTCTGCACACAGGCTTGTATTGAAGAAGTCAACAGATATAAAGAGCATGCATACAAACTTTCGAAGAAAGTTATAGAAACAAACATTTTAAATGAACGTTTAAAATCAGAACGTAAACAATGTGCAACCAAAATACTTTCATTACAAAATGACTTAGATAAACTAATGTCTGAGAAATTAACACTAGCAGCTCAAGTTGAGCACCTCTCTGCATTATTGACTGAATCAAAAGCATTGCATGCTGAAACTGAAGTAAAACTTCAGAAGTTTCAGGTAAGCAACAAGAAGTTGCTCAACAAAGGGTATTCAAATACCCGTCAGGTTTAGGATATAACAAGGTCATCCCACCTTATAATGATAATTATATTCCTTTACCTGACTTAATGACCAACAAACATGATGAATCTCCTGACACTCATGAAAAGACTGATGATTCCAAACAATCATCATCATCATCATCAAAATCACCATTAACATCAAAATCACCTTTCATAAAATTTGTTACAAGTTCAGTATCACCACAAATCAAATCAACTGACTTTTATCAAAGAGAGAATAATGAATTTGATGAACAAACAACAGATGACATGAAAATGATTTATTGGATGATGAGCCAACTCAGCCAATTACTGAAACTCAAAAGGTTTCAGGTGTGGCTGATACATCAAACAAACAAACGAAACAGATTCAAGGTTTTGATATCTGTTATAGTGGAACGAAAACTGTAACTTCCATTGTCTCTCCCAAACAGGTAAATAAAAGGAAAGGCAAAGCCATAATTCAGCCAAAACAACAAACAGTAACTATTAAAATTCCCTTAAAATCAAATTTGAAGAGAAAAGTTAGTAACAAACAAACAAAATCAGAGTTTCCATATTGTGAGTGGTGTGATCAACACACACACTCCACTAAAAAATGCAAATATGTTAAATATTTCAAGTCCTGTAACATGAACAATCACAGTACTGAAACATGCCATTTTCACAATTATTGTTCAATTTGTGGAAGGAACAATCATAGCACTGCAAACTGTTTTTTCAATAAGAAAAACAAAAAGGATAACAAACAGGCTCAAGTTGAGAAATCAACTGAGAAAAAAACAAGTGTTCAAATTAAGAACAAAGGAGGAGTTCCGAGATAAACTCCTCACCAAAAAGTTGTTTTAAACAGTGACAAAACATTTTATGACAACTTTAAACAACCAACAAGGAGACATAAGTCTCAAAACAAATATTCACCAGACATTAACTCTCAAAGGAGAAGGGCTCAAAGTACTTCTCCTGATAGAGCTAAAAACAATCAAAGGAAAACTAGTGTACCTAGAATTCCTAAACCAGCAGACAATGCCATTCTAGAAGAAATTTGTGTCTTAGGGAAAGTTGAAAAACCCAAGACAATCATGGCTTGGGTTGCACCAACTAACTAATTTCTTTTCTTTTGTAGGGACATCAAAGAAGGCCTGACAACATTTGGTATGTGGACAGTGGATGCTCCTGACATATGACTGGCAATTGTTACCTCCTTCGGGATTTTAAAAGCAAACAGGAGGTTGTCAGTTTCTTGGATCAAGATTGATCTCTTGGCAGTGCAAGAAACAAACAAATGTCTTTGTGTCAACAGCTGAAGCATAATACATAGCTGCTTCTGCATGTTGTTCTCAAGTGCTTTGGATTCAAAACCAAATGCTTGATTATGGTTTTAATTTCTTCAAACACCCATACACATTGACAATTCTGCTGCCATGTTTATCACTGACAATCCTGTTCAACCTTCAAAAACAAAACACATAGAGATCAGATATCACTTTCTGAGAGATTGCTTAGAATAGGGTCTGATCAAGTTGATCAAAGTCCATACAGACAATCAATTGGCTGACCTATTTACTAAACCATTTGATTCAACAAGATTTGAATTTTTTTTCAGTCACTTGGTATGATAAACTTTGAATCAAACAAGTAATGTTTTTCAAAACATTAAAATCAAACAAGCTTGATTTTGTCAAAGTCCAAGTTTAACATCAAACATGTATCTGTCAGAATCAAGATATCAAACAAACACATCATTTTTTAAATATATTGAATCACACATACCATTCATGAGAAATGATAGAACAACAGCATATTTTTCACTTGAGTTATTTTCCACTAATAAAGACTGACAGTATTTTGTTTGATATGTGGATAGGCTCAGCATGGGACACCTAACTACACATACAATAGTAAAGAACTAAATTCTTATGATTGTGTGGTCAAACAACACATCTTGGTTTATGGTGAGTACTAATCTATCCAATATAGGTTGCTTGTAAATTAACTACAATACACCAAGTGAAACAGTTTATAAATTGCTCAATCATACGAGTGTCTCCTCTGTTATGATAATCATAGACCTAGAGTACACCAAGGCATTCTTTGTTGTGCTGAGTACAGACCTGAATGACCTAAATCATGATCCAAAAAGATTTCCAATGAGGAACACATCCATCTTGGATGAATAATCAATAAAGTCTTTTACACTACATTCCTTGTGAATGAATCAAAAGAATCCCAAAGAGGATCACCTTCCAAAGTGAAGTGCAAAAGAATCCTAATAAGGATCAAACAACATGGATCAAATTGAACATTTATACTCCTAAATAGCTTGATCTTAAGTATTGAAAGTGCTTTCTAGCATATTATGAGGAGGGTTGTACCAAACATACAATCAGATATGGGGTACATACAACTCATATCAATCAACTCAAGACGTGATAATCACTCACTGTTTCAATCAATCATCAATACCATGCATGAGTTTAAGTGGATCCAATATCTGCAATCAACATTGTATTAGTCTATGTCTATTCTCAAAAACATTCAAACCACTCAGTGAGAATTTTAGACTAGTATGATCTCATGGTATGTGACACTGATTCATGATTCAACCAAGCAACACATTTGTTTATTAGTAAGATATAATGTGATCTTACAAAGTGTTTATCAAACAAGCAATAAATTTGGACTTTGATAATTTCCACTCAAACACATATAAATTTTTGCCATTTTTATAAAATATTTTTATAACTATGCAAAAATTTAGCGGGAGAAATTGAAAATGGAAATATCAAAGGCAGCAGAAATGTGCATAATCATAAATTTTAAAATTCAAAAGTTTCAAAATTTTGAGTTTTTAAATAAAGCCAAGTCAAGCAAGCACCCAAACACAACAGTTTGACATATATACATATGTACAATATTGCATAATATTGCTTGTGAGTGATATTTTAACATCCATGTATTGATCATGTTTTAATCTTAGCATTTTACATACATTTTAAATCAGATTTAAACAAACATTTTCATTTAAACAAGTTTTATCAAACAAATGTTCTTTCGGAAGAAAATTTTATCAAACATATGCTTCGGAAGACATTAGTTCAAAACAAACAAAAATCCAAAATTTTTGAAAACTGTTGTCACAGTAACCATCATAACATGCAAAATACACCAAGTGTATATAGCGGACAAAACAACAAACATCCGCTATGCACTTGTGAACATACAAGTGTTCACAGCGCATGAGGTTGACAAGACATCCGTTATGAATACAGTGCCATTCCATAGCGCATGACTAACATAAGTCAACCATTGTAGAAACAATGCAAGTGTATACAGCGTATGCACACAGGTAAACACATGCTGTAAACATTCACAAATCATTTTCAAAGAGCATGAATAAATGTTTATCCGCTGTGTACAATCAAACACCATTTTCAAGTGTCCGCAGCGCATGAACAAATGTTTATCCGGTGTGTACAATCAAACAAATCATTTTCAAGTGTCCACAGTGCTTAAACAAATGTTTATCCGCTGTGAACAGTCAAACAAAAAAATTCAAAGTGTTCACAGCGCATTGACAAATGTTCATCCGCCATGTACAATCAAACAATTTTCAAGGATCCACAGCGCATGAACAAGGTTCATCTGCTATAAACAACCAAACAATTTTCTAACCATGTCCACAGTGCATGAATAAGTATTCATCCACTTTAACCAGTCAAAACAAATCATTTTAGCATCATACAAATCAAACATTCATAGATTACACAAGTGGAATCTGTAAAACTTACAAATAAACATACAAGCATACAAAACAGACAAAACACTCAATCACACATTGTTTCTAACAATCAAAACATTAACAATCAATCATTAAATAGGTGGCAACATCATCCTTAAGGGAGTATTGTTAGACTCAACAAGTGCATTAATGGATTAATGCTTTAAAGGATGATGCTTGCCATAAACAAACACATGAAGTACTGCAATGCGGATGAACAAAAGCTCCAATACGGATGAAGAACTGCCCAAAGCAGATGTATAAAGAAGATGCAGCAGATGAAGATCAAGTCCAAGTGCCCACAGTGGATGAACAACACACACAGTAGATGCCTAAGTCCACAGCTGATGAACTGTCCACAACGGATGTTCATCCACAGCGGATGAACATTTCCACAGCGGACAACATACAAAGCAAACACACACAAGTGTTCACAGCAGATGTTCATCCACAGCGGATGAACATTCCACAGCAGACAACATACAAGCAAACACAAAAGTGTTCATAGCGAACAACATCCAAGGCACAACAGACATGCTATCTGACTTCCACAGCGGACAGCTAACATCCACAGCGGACAGCTAATCATCCATAGTGGACAGCTTATAGACTTAGGATTATTTATGAAATTTTCATTTACATAAGGGTAATTCAGTAATTGTTTATAGCTCTGTGTATTGTCTATAAATAGCATACTACCCTAATCCTTTGTAAGCTTTTGAACAATCAATCAATCAAACAGATATTATCATCCAAGCACTAGCAATCACATAATCACACACACCCAAACACCCACTGATATCATAGCATCAATCATGGGTTTCCGCACCATGGTTCATGTTTGTTGATTGAGAGATTAGAAAAGATCCTTGGGAGAAATCAACTTGTTCATATTGAATATTGTTCTAATATGTTCATGTTCAACATGTGTTTTTAAAGTTGATTTCATCAGAATGCATCATGTGTGGTGGTACAACTCACTATGCTAAGGATTACATTTACAATTCTAAGAGTACCATCCACATGAACAAAAAAAGACTTTTAGGAGGAAGAAGAAAATAGCTTCAGAAGGAAAGTCACTTTTCTTTGGAAGCTCCAAGGTGAACAAAAAGAAGATAGGTGGAAAACTGTGTTTGGAAGCAAGTTTGGTCAAGGAAGAAGGGAATGCTTTTGAAGCACTGAAGTCTGTTGCAGTGGATGCAAAAGCTTTCGAAGGTTCAGTCTCCAAAACTTTCAAAATCATAAAAACATCCAAAGTTTTGAACGCCAAGTATAATATTTCAAAGATGTTATGGAAGATGAAGGAAGGCCATGTGACTGAAGTTTCTTCATCAACAACAGCCAAGGATCCTCAAAGCGTGCATATAGTATCATTAACTATTGAACTATCTTCAATTTATCTTTATGAGCCCAATACCAGCAAGGCTTGGGTTTACACATATAACTAATCATCTCTTTTTATATGCAACAACAATTGAAGACTTTGAGAAAATTAATGGAGGGCCAGTTGCTTTTGGAGGTGAATCTAGTGGTTAATACAAATGAATAATATGTTGATTAGTTCACAAAATATATTGATAAATAGAGACTTAAATATCTTGTATTAGCTATTGGGATGATTAACTTTGAGTAGATTTTCTTAAATTAATTTCAAATTTGTTTTTCAAACATGTGTGTCTTTAAAGTTGTCTAATTTATCACTCATATAAGCCTTGTTTAGCTTGGAAGAAATTTTTCTAAATGACTTCAGAAGAAAATTATGCCTTCAAAACTAATAACAACTTAGTATGAAATTTAACTTCGAAAGAAGTTCAGATATATCCTCTGAAGCTTAAATATGCTTCTAAGTACTTATATGTTTTGAAGGGAAATTTTCTTCCAAAAGCAATTAAGTCTTGGAAGTTTTATTATTTTATTGAGTGAAACTTCTAAAGTCTAATATCTTCCAAAACCAAATCTGTGTCGGATGCAAAATTACTCTAAGTACATTTTTTTCTGAAGTAATTCTTTCAAAACTAAGGAATATCTTCCAAAGTCAATTTATTTTCTGAAGCTTTCTTTAAAACTTCCGAAGGCAAATTAACTTCGAAAGATTCTCAACTTCCAAGATAACTACCTTTTTGGGCACTTTTTTAGAGCTGAGACCGACATTCGGATTTCAAAGTTTATCTTTTGCAATAACTTTGTCTCAAATCCAAGCATATTAATAGCCTTTACAACGGTTCCCCCTCTCTCTTCTTCCTCTTCATCTACAATCTTCTTGCCCTAAAATCACCCACAAACCCTTGTTGTTCTTCCACTCTCTTTCATAAAAGCTTCAGAAAACAGCCAATCCTCAACCCTAAAACTAGTCAGCCTTCATCATGCACCTTCACAGGCAACACAACTAGGTTGTTCTGTTATCGGCTGAGAAAGATCATGATTTCTTAGACGTTTGCTGATTTCCTTTTGTTGGATCAAAAGAACCAATGAGCCTGATCAGAAAAACCTTTAAGTCCCACAGACATTACAACAACTAAAGTAGTCTGCAACAGCTGAAGACATCAACTGATAACAAGGTCTGAAGACAAAGTCTGAAGTGAAAGAGCTGAAGACAAAGTCTGAAGTGAAAAAGCTGAAGACAAAGTCTGAAGCTAAAGAACAGAAGACAAAGTCTGAAGACAAAAGCTGAAGACAAAGACTGAAGATCAAGTTTCAGATGTTGTCACAACAGCTGAAGAAGACCTCTTCAGTAGTTGTGATGGTTTCCTTTCAGTAGTTATATTTTCCTTTCAGTTCTTTTGTAATTAGTAGTTTTATGTTTCTTGTAATCAGTACTTGTAGTTTCAGTAGTTTTAGTTTCATCTTGTACTTAGCATGCTCTGAGATGTTCTCAGTTGTTGTGAACATTCTCAGTAGTTTGCTTACTTTCAGTTGTTTGTAATAATTCTGTTAAATGTCACTATCAAGTGACATCACCAGACGTCACATTCCTTTATATAAGGAATGTTGACCTAATTGTAACCTGCGCAGCTTAGCGGCCGCCACACCGAAGCATTTGTGCATGAATGATATTATCCCTTTTGCAGAAAACCCTTTTTCTCTATAACCGTGTACTGTTCCATTGAATATCTATTGTGTTCTTGCTATATTTGTCTAATTCTTGTTCTAATTCCGCTGCGATTCAACTCTAATTGATCAAACTTAGATCACTGATCCTGTCAAATGGTATCAGAGCAGGTTAATCATTGATCGGTTTAACAATTGATCATTGAAACTGCTATTTCGATATCTAAAGTTTGATCGAATTAGCATATTTGCAAGAATTGGTTATGGAGATTGATCTTCTGCTGCTTCTGGTTATTCAATTTGAGTTTCTTCTTGGTTCATACTGATGTTGTTGTGTTTTTGTGCTAAATCTGTTGAAACTTGATTGAATTGGTTTGAATCTGAGAATGACTACTCCATCTAATGACCCTCACAATACTGGCTCCTCAACCAAGCCTCCGATGCTGGTTAGGAGTGAGTATAACATATGGCAATGACGAATGCTCCATCACCTGTCTGTTAACAGTTCAGGTTGTTGGACATCTGTGGTTCACGGTCCACACAAGCCTATGGTGAACAATCCGGAGACCAACCAAATGGTTCCGAAGAAGAAGGAGCAATACTTAGATGAAGATCGTAAACTGTTTGAGATTGATACTAAAGCCCATGGAATTCTGGCCATGGCACTGCCTAATGAAATCTATTATGGGCTTATGCATCATGAAACTGCTCATGACCTCTGGAATGCTTTGAAGGAACAATTCGGAGGAACTGATGAGGTCTTAGCAAACAATAAGAGAAAGAAAAGGAGTTAGAAAGGGAAAAACAGCTGATCACATACAAGAGAAAGAAAAGTGCTGAAACTCAAAAGCCTGATGAAGAGAAATCATTGGAAGATCTGGTTAAAGAAGCTGATGAAGCTCACAGCAGATCAATGGACAGAATAATAGACCAACTCTTCAGACAGGGCTTTGATACAGCTACATTAGACACTGAGATCAGAAGGCTGGAGATTAAAGAGATACAAGAGAGATGGGCCAGTTATAGTGTGATGGAAAGGGAGAGGTTCGAGATAATGATCAGGTTTATTGCAAAATACTTGGGAAGATCATTAGATTAAATCATGGACCAGAGACAGTATTCTGGAAATAACCACCAGAATCTGTGCTTCTGAAGCATTCAACAAGGGGTTGATTATCAAAGCCTTAGATGAAGCAGGTGCTGGGAAGAGAACTGATATGACCAAGCTTTCCAAAGCCAAACTTACCACAAAAATGCTAGATTAGCCTTCCCAAACTCCCACTCAAAAACAACCAACCCCACAACTCTCCAAACCAATCCCTAAACCTAAACTTAAACCAACTCAACCCTCAAAACCAACTCCCTTACCCCAAAAACCACCTCAAACCACATCCAATGATGCACCCAGAAGGAGGAGAAGGGTGTTGAGGATGGAAGAAGAAGAAGAAGAAGATGATGAAGAAGACAGTCTGCCAATCTCTGCTGTTCTAAAAATACCTGAGCCCAGAAGTCAACAAATGATCACACCAAACTTTCAGAGGCAAATGGTGAAAGTTAAGATTGAAGAAGAAGAACAGCAGAAACAGCACGATGAGCAACTTTTGAAGATGGTTGACAAAGAGTTTCCTCAGTCATCATCTATACAAGCCATGAAGAAACACGCTCAAAGGCTGTATGCTCTCAGGCATACCTTTCAATATCAAAAGGAGAGAGTAAGGATTTGGCCAGACCCCAGGGTTAGTTCTAGAATTCATAAGAAATCCATACCAAGCAGATACAATGGCCAAGTGAGGAAGATCATAGATGCTGTTATTATGTTGGCCATTGTAGTCTCACCCTGGGAGATACTTGAAGACTTCAAGAGAGTCTACAAGTCAAAGATGACCCCTCAAACTCTAATGGAGAACAAAATGGTCAAGAAGGGGTTGTTATACAAGAGGCTTGAAGAGATCAAGAAAAATGAACTCCAGTTGTTATTAGAAGGGACTCACCCAGATGAATTTGCTTACAGAGAGATAACAACTGTTGAGTTGAAAAATGGAAAGACAGTAAAGTACCTATCAGAGTACTATGGCCCAGAGTTCTTCTTCGAAGGAGAAGCAGAAGAACTCACTAAGGAGGAACAAGTTGTTCTCCTTGAGGCCTAAGTCAGAGAGTCCTATAGACTCATCAATGGGAAGTAGGTTTCATGGTTGGGATAACAGCTCTGTGTCCAGTTCCCCAAGACAGAGTTCCCTTCCATCCTTTGACATTCACATCTACTGAAACCTGTTCCCTGGCCTGTGCTTATCTGATATCTCTGAAGCTGATCAAGAGAGTATTTCTGCCAAGAATAAGTGGGACCTCAATAAGCTTAAAGGTTTTGGCTGCATTGGTTCAGGGGGAGTTTGTTGGACCGAAAGAACCAATGAGCCTGATAAAAAAAACCTTTAAGTCCCACAGACATTATAACAACTGAAGTAGTCTGTAACAGATGAAGACATCAACTGATAACAAGGTCTGAAGACAAAGTCTGAAGTGAAAGAGCTGAAGACAAAGTCTGAAGTGAAAAAGCTGAAGACAAAGTCTGAAGCTAAAGAACTGAAGACAAAGTCTGAAGACAAAAGCTGAAGACAAAGACTGAAGACCAAGTTTCAGATGTTGTCACAACAGCTGAAGAAGACCTCTTCAGTAGTTGTGATGGTTTCCTTTCAGTAGTTATATTTTCCTTTCAGTTCTTTTGTAATCAGTAGTTTTATGTTTCTTGTAATTAGTACTTGTAGTTTCAGTAGTTTTAGTTTCATCTTGTACTTAGCATACTCTGAGATGTTCTCAGTTGTTGTGAACATTCTCAGTAGTTTGCTTGCTTTTAGTTGTTTGTAATAATTCTGTTAAATGTCACTATCAAGTGACATCAGCAGACGTCACATTCCTTTATATAAGGAATGTTGACCTAATTGTAACCTGCGCAGCTTAGCGGCCGCCATACCGAAGCATTTGTGCATGAATGATATTATCCCTTTTGCAGAAAACCCTCTTTCTCTATAACCGTGTACTGTTCCATTGAATATCTATTGTGTTCTTGCTATATTTGTCTAATTCTTGTTCTAATTCCGCTGCGATTCAACTCTAATTGATCAAACTTAGATCACTGATCCTGTCACCTTTTTACTCTTCATACCTCACCGCTCTCACCATAGACCCTCTACTTTATAAAGACCAACTGTTGGAATTCTGGACGACCTACTAAGAGGTCATCTTGGATCGTGATAAGGCACTATCTGCATCAGTGTAGAGGAAGACTGTGTTCATCACTCCAGCCACCATCAACCAACATCTAGATGTTAAAGAAGGTGAACTGTCCTTTCCAAAAGAGGTAGTAAACGGATCATTCCTCCTAATGGGCTATGAAGGTGACTTCTTTGTTAAGACCTTCGGGAAAGGGAAGGTCTCCTCTTAATGGAAGTACCTCCTCCATGTTGTAATCCACTCTTTATCTAACAAACATGGAGGATGGGATCAAGTTCCTAAAGTTCTTTCTTACATAGTCCATGGAATGGTCCAGGGGAACAAGTTCACTTATTCACAGTTTGTATATACAAGTATACTTGCTAACTTAGATTCCTTAGAAATTTACATGTTCCCGAGATATATCCAGCACATTCTTAACTGTTAATTGGGCTCACAATTGAGGGGAATAGGTAATGTTCTTAAATTAGGACACATGAAGCCCAGCATCTTTAAGATAATGAGGAAAACCACAGCTGGTTTTTTCAGGGTAGAAACTGATGGAAATGATCTGCCCAAAATACATATTGAATTGATGTGGCTAGTATGTCATGATCCAAGTCGGGTCATACCCAATAACGAGCTAGACAAACACCAAAGATATTTGTTTTATGATATGATCATATAAATAAATAGTAACACTTAGAATATTTGGAAATTGGGTTTCCAAATAAATTTACACTTGTGTTGTATATAAATTATATGGATAATTTATTTCAAAGAGAGAGGAATATTAATTCATCCGCATTCGTTTTACACAGCCGCATTTGATGTGGTTGAACAAATGCGGATGATGTTTACTCACCCGCATTCGTTTTACACAGCCGTATTTGATGTGGTTGAACAAATGCGGATGATATTTACTTATCCGCATTTACAAATATGGGTGAACAAACCCTGTCCGCATTTGTTTTGGAACAAATGCGGATGAACATTTCTGGAAATGGTAATGGAAACATACATCCGCATTAGCTAATGCGGATGACCATTTACAAATGCGGGAGAACAACTTCATTCGCATTAACTAATGCGGATGTTGTTCTGAGAAATGCGGATGGGTTAAGGGGCTGGGCCCCACCCACTTTTCTCACTCCTGAACTTTATGTTTCTAAGGACATACAATATAAGATGGCTTGCAGATCTCTCTAAACTTACGACTTGAGAACACGAAAGGTGTATGAACCCTTTTTTTTTCTCGATCGGTCTAGAGAAAAATAAAAGGGAGTTGTATAAGTGAAAATCCGAGCAACCGGTGTTCTTGTTGGTGGCTCATGGGTAGACCAGCTTGAGGCTTCTTGCTTTAGGAGCTGCCATCCTCGTTCACCTCCTGCCGACCTCATTGTTGAAGCTAGTTCTTCGTACCTTCTATGGTTGTTTGTAAGCATGATTTCGTATATCGATCCATATGGGTTTTTACTGATTTTATATAAAAATGTTTTATATATAAGTTAGCTCACTGTAACAAGTTTAAAATCATATATATATATTCCACTGTGTTCTTCTATTTTATAAGGATAAAATAGATCTGTTTAACTTGTGAAAACCCATCAGAAACAACCCTTGTTTTAAAACTATTAGAGCTTCCTGCTCAAGGTGAGAACTTGGACGCACCAGCCAATGTGGAACCTATACCTTCTTCATCTTTAACACCCATGCAGCCACAAATAACCATCACCTACCAAAGAAAATCCAAACGAACCCCTACTCAGTCTATTCAAATTGAGCAGGCCCCCATATGCTCACCTATGCAGGAGGAAGTGGAACCAAGAGCTCCCATTTCCCTTGAGGAGCAAACCACTCCCATTCCTTCAATGATCAGTGCTGAGGTTCCTAATGCTCAGCCTGATGAGCTCATTACCCCAGCCTCAAGCCTTCATCTTGAGTCTCAAAACTCAAATGAACAACCTTTAGGGGAAAGCTACCATCCTCAGCCTTTAGACCTTAACCAACCAATCCCCAACCTTGAGTTCTATGATGATAAGGATATTGGATTCAGTGAATACCATGAGCCTCCCTTCTCCTCACCTGCTCAAGGAGAGATGAGTGCTCTTGTTACTCGTATATCTAGGCCACATCATCCATCCATGACTGAGGTGGACCTCTCTAAACAAGTTTAAGAGGTCCATGTGGAGGAGGCTCTCACTTCTATAAGTTATTAAATCTATAAGACCTCAACCATGGCAACCCAGCTCCTTGGCAATTCTTATTAAGCTATCATTGAGCAGGGAAAATCCAGAGACCAAGAAACATTATCTAGTGGTGAAGGAGATGACTTTAGTGATGTACTCTCACCCCTCAATTATTCTTCTAATGAAGATGAGGGGAGTATGCAACTAAGGGTGCACATACTGACAAAAACTTGAACCTATTTGGTCTCTAAGGTTAGTCACCTGGAATCTCAGTTGGCTACCATACAAAGGAAGGTACTCAATCAGCAATTTGAGATCACCGATCTCAAGGGCAAGTTAGCTAAAAGGCCTGCAGGCATGCTCAACCAAGTCCACAAGAACCTGTGAATGTGGTGGACTTAACCTTAAGCTCACCTGTGCAAGTAGGTGATGCTACCAAACAAGGGGAGAAAGTCACCACAGCCATAGAACTTGGGAGCAGTGCTCAGAGTAAGGTCATTGAGGATTCACCACCCTCACTAGCAATTGTCCAGATTTAACAACCTCCTCAGGCCCATATCAATGTGGATGCTAATGTTCAATGTTTATTTGAGGAGGGTAGGGTACCTAGGGCCATGTCACCACCATCCTATCCTGCTGACAATCCAATAGTAGGATTATAACACCGGAAATTTAAGAAAAAGAAAAGAAAAGAAAGAAAAGTAAGGGAGCAAACAGGAAGTTGTTTCAAAAGCAAGGGGTTAAAAGCATGCAAGGGCCAAACCTACTAATAATGGGGTTCAAAAAAGGAAAGGTTACCCATACCCCCCCCCCCCCACTCAAGCTCAACTTTCGATTTTAGGGAGGGAAGAAGCTTTTATTCGAATTTAGTGAGAGAAAGTGGAAGCGATCTTCAAAAGGTAAGGTTTTTAAGTATTTCTTCTCGGTTTTTAGTTGGGTTCCAGCTTCTAGACCGAGTTCTAGGTGTTTTAGGTGCTAGAACTTCAAGTGGGCTCTCAGATCTGAGGAGTTTCGCTTGAAAGCTTTTAAGGTGAGTTCTAAATCCCCTCTTTTACATGTTTCTGCTTGTTTGAGGCTGGTATGCATATTAAACTGTTGTTTTCTTCACCAAACTATGATTTTCCATGAAAAGTTCGACTGAATATGAGGAATGTTTGTTTTAAATGACTTCTATGATGTTGTGTAGATGTTTATTATGTTTTAAGTGTGTAATATGATAGATCTATGCTAAGTATATGTTAGAATGATGTTTGGGGACTGGAAAGTACTTATGATGCATTGCAGGTGTTGGTTAAAGTGTCCGCTATGGACACTTAGGATAGTTATAGTGTCCGCTATGGACACTTAGGATAATTAAGAACTATTCGCTGTTAACATTAGACTGTCCGCTGTGGACACTTATAAGGATTTATGCCGTCCGCTGTGGACTTGCATGTCCCCTGTGGACCTTGCATGTCCACAGTGGACACTTGGAGATCTTAGGTATGCACTGTGAATACTTAGAACTTTTTATGTTTTCCGCTGTGGACTTTACATGTCCGCTGTGGACACTTAGGAATTTTTATGATTGTCTGCTGTGGATTTGTTCATCCACTATAGACTTGTTCATCCACTGTGGACTTGTTCATCCGATGTGGACTTGTTCATCTGTTGTGGACTTTGTTCATCTGCTGTGGATACTTGGAATGTTTTAGTCATGCGCTATGGACTTTGGCTGTCCGCTGTGGACACTTTGGAAATTTTAAGTTGCCTGCTGCACACAATTTTAAGTTGTCCACTATACACAATTTTAAGCTGTCCGCTATACATAATTTTAAGTTGTCCGCTGTAAACTTGTTCATGAGCTGTAGACATTTAGTTTATTTCTAAAATTTTGGAAATAGGAATCAAGTGCTATGTACTGATATTTTATGGTGGCCTATGCTTGTTTATGTTACGTATGGGTGTGGGCTACTGTTATGATGATAAGGTTCCATGTTATGTATTATGATGTGACTTTACGTGGTGTGATATGTATATGTACACAAAGTAATATGTAATGAAAGTGAAAGATAATGTTAACATGAAGTGGAAGATAATGAATGAATGTAATGTCTTGCAAGCAAAATGACAGAGGTTCACAACTCAACGAGGTAGTTGTTTGCTCAACTGTGTGCGATTTAGCTAACCCTTTTTAATGCACATTGTGGTCTAGTCCTTGAGGTTGACCGAAAAGTATGAAATGGGATCCTTGTCACTCCACCCTAGTACTGTGTCAGCTTCGGCATGACGTGGGGGTTTACTTGTAAGCCCCGGCATAGTACCAGCTTCGGCATGACGTGGGGGTATAGCATATGGCAAGATCTAGATATAAGTGAAAGATAATAATGAAAAAAGGTACGAAACGAACGATGATGAATGATGATAAACGATGATGGAAGATAATAATGATGTTATCTAGATGTATGTATAATGTATGATCACATACGAAAGTAAAGAAAATGTTTTAAATGAAAGTAAAGTATTTTATTATAAAACTAGAACTCACTCAGTGTAGCTGACTTTTAATATGCATATCAGTGTGCAGGTAATCGATGATGTTGAGGTGGTGCAGGTATGGATGCATAAGCTACTTGGATGATTCGAGTCTGGCATCCATATTTTGAGAATGTTATTGTATTAATACGATTTTTGGGTTGTAAATGAAATGATATGATAATTTGACATGTTTTTATTTATTAATGAAAAGTTATATTTCCGCTACAAAATAAGGTGTTTTATATTATTTATGTGATGATTGACCAACTGTAAGCGTCTCGGAAGGCCTTACAAGGATGGAGGTTTGAGAATTATAGAAGTGATCTGGTGCTTTCTAGATATCAGGGTCAAGAAGAAGTGTTCAACTTCCATACCCTGAGATTTCTTTCCTCTAGTTGCTCTGATACCAACTGTGAAAATTCAATATTCGTAGGATCGAATATTGCAATCGTATTGATGCCGTTTATCAAATATGTGATACAGAATCTCACAGACCTGTTGATGATTTCAAGTGAAGATCTGTTGCAAGATATATTGTATGATGATGAATGAATGTTTGTCGGATTACATGTATGATTAATTGTATGTTTACATGTATAATGTGGTACGTGTATGATTGACTGTTGTTGTCTTTATGTATGTTTGGATGTTTGTTTGTTGATTGGTTAAATTGTTTGTTTGTTTGTTTTTGTCTGTTTGTATGTTAGAAACAGTGCGTTTGTAGTACAACCTTAAACTGTACGTTGTGGACCCCTTGGATGTTGTACTAAAATTGAGTTCAGATTATCTTTGATTTTCAGATTGTGATTAATTTAAGTTCTAAAAGTGCATTCGATAGTGAGTATTACTGATTATAAATGTAAGTTCTTGAATAAAATCACACAAATTTCATGTTTAATGGTTGAATTTGATAGGGCGTTTCTATGCTATACGGGCATATGAACCCTAGTCATCTGAAATATGTAAAATTGTTGAATAAAATGGGGATAAAGACTAATCCATTAAAGTCAGAATAAGGAGTACTTGCAAGCAAATTCAAATCAGCAATTTCCAAAGCTTTGTCTGAGTTGAAGCTAGACAAGGAAAAACCGATGTTCAACATCAAGGAGGAACCCGAAGATTACTTTGAAGTATGAAGACAAAGAGAAAAGACAAGAGAAAAGATTAAAGATTGAAGACAAAAGATTGAAGACAGAAGATTGAAGAAAGAAGATTAAAGATGATTGAAGACAAAGAACTGAAGACTGAAGATTGATATTTTGAAGACTAAAGACAATGTCAATCTTAGGGGGAGTATTGTAGAAGCCTTTTCAAGACTAACATTTAGTCTTTATTAGTCTTTGTATAGTTTTTGTCATAGTGTAGGGACTTATTGTGTAAATACATGTTCCTTTTTTGTATTGATAATATAAATAGCATAGATAATGTATTGTGTAGGTAATCACCTAAGTAAGCACCTTAGAAGCTCTTAGAATAGTAACGAATTGTAACTGTTTCTCTCTACACTTGTACTTTCTATGCATTCTATCAATCAATACTATGAATTTTTTGATATGTTTGTTTAGATTTGTTTACTTGTGTTTGTTTGATTGAATTGTATCATAATATCATCACAGATTGATCCATTTTGATCCTATCAAATGGAATCAGAGCTGTTGTTTAGTGATTTGAGTTCTTCAAACTGTCGAACTTTTGAATCACTTGAATCTGTGATTGATAAGCAATTCAATTAAACAATTGTTTATTTTAGTTGTGTTTCATCATTAGAAACATGAATTGAATCACAATTTGCAGCTCAATTCATTCAAAATCAGTGAATTTGTTCAAATTAGTATGCGAACCTGTTCTTCATTTTCGAACTAAAATTCGATCAGAAAACTGAATTGTTGTTGTTGTTTGGTGAAATTGAAGATAAAGGACTTTAATCGATCCAATTACTACCTAATTAGAGAAATTTAGGTCAAATCAACAAGTTTTGAGGAAATTCAGAAGATCTGAGTTCGTTTGAATCTATTAAAGTTGGCGCATTAGGTTAAAACGCAACTGAAAATTGCCTAAGTGTATAGGCGCTTGACAACTGTTCAGGCGTTTTACCACTGTTAAGGCGTTTTTGGTCTAGGTGTTTTACCACTATGGAGGAGCATTACAACTGTTTGGTCACCATGGAACTTTTCAGAAACTAAGGAATTCTAGGCGCATTACAACTGTGTAGGCGCATTTGAACTGTTTGGGCGTTTCTTCACCCAGGCGTCTGACAACTGTTTGAACGTTTTACAAATGTTCAGGCGCATTTTAAGTTGGGTGTTTTTGAGAATTTTTCTAAGGCAATCCCTTAGACGTTTCAAAGTCAAAGTCAGAAGTTTCACAACTATTCAGGCGCTTCATCACTATTCAGGCGCATCACCTGAACACTTAAATTTTTTCAAAATTTAAAAATCCAAAAATATTTTCAATTCATTTTTCAAATACAAAAACTTAAAAAAACAACAAAAACAAATCTTTTTCTAAAATCAAAATATAAAATGGTGAAGTCAGAAGATTCAGAGAACAGAGTTCCTAAGCTGAAGAACAGAGTTGATTTTAAGAACTGGTCTCTTAGATTGAAACATCACCTTAATTCTATTGACACTGACTTATGGAAGCCAATAGAAAGAGGACCTCATATTCCTATCACTTCAGATGGTCCTAATAGAGGGTTTGTCTACACTAAATATTCTCCCGAACCATATCCTGAAGATGAGTTACAAGGTGATGATCTAAGGAAAGTAAAGAATGATGTTAAAGCCTATTCTTTGATGTGTAAAGGATTACCACTTGAAGTAATAACTAGACTTGATGGATATCAAACTGAATATACCATGTATAAAGCTTTGAAGATAATTTGTGAAGGTGGTAAGGAGATTCAAGATCTCAAGAAGCAGAAACTAAAGAGGCAGTTAGAGTTATTTGAGCATTTATCTGGTGAAACCATAAATCAGATGATGAATAGATTTGTGCAGCTTACAACTGAGATGTCAAATACGGGTATTAAAAATGACTTAAAAGATCTAAACTTTAGACTTCTCAATGCTCTTCCATCTTCATGGAAACAAACAGTAACACTGTTGAAGCATACTGAGAAATTTCCTATGGATCTTGATCTATTGATTGCAAAAATTGAGTCAGTTGAGATAGATGAAAGCTTAAGAAACAATGATAGAGCAGCATCAATGTCTCAATACAAGTATGTTGCATCTCCTGCTAGCACTGTGGAAAATGCATTTATGGCAAAGAATGGAAGTGCCTCAAAAGAAGAGGATGATCTATTTGTTGGAGCAGGGTTCTTCACAGATTCTTCATATACAAGTGCTCCTGCTATGCAACACAACATCAACCTCAGTCTCCTCCTAAAGCTCAAACTTCTAACACTCATACTGAGACTCCATCTTCAAACTCTGCTAAACCTAGCAAAGTTAAAGATTTTATTAACATCCTTTTACAGGATGATAAGTCCAAATCAGCTTTTACTGCTTTTATGGCTAGTTTTCAAGCATATCAAGGTAGTCATGTAACTCAATTAGATTTTGTTTTGCAGGACTTATTTGAAATGGATCCAGATGATATGGAGGAAATGGATCTAAACTGGCAGATGGTGATGATTGCATACAGGACTCAGAAACACTCTTATGTCAACAGGAACTACAAGCCAAGTGCTAACAACACTGTTGGATTTGACAAGTCTAAGTCAAGGTGTTTCAACTGCAATAGCTATGGTCACTTCTCACGGGAATGTAAAGCTCCTAGGAACAAAGGTGGAAATGGTCAAGCTAGTTCAAGCAATCAAAGAGTTCCACAACAGTATCAGAAGACATTTCAAAAGTCATATCAAAGCTTACCAATGCCTGAACTTAAAGATTACTCAAAAGCTTCTGAAGAACCCAAGAAAGCTTTAGTAGTGAGGATCAAGGATGGATACGACTAGAGTGCATATGCAGAGCAGTTTACAGCTGACTTAACCTCTAGTTTATCTCTTATTGCAGAAGTTCAAGGAGAAGATTGGTTAGAAAATGGTGATCCAAAAGCTGAAGCTGAAAGTAATTTAGAGAATGAATAAGAAGAATACGATTGGAGTGATAAAGTTGATCCTAAAGAGGATTCAGAAGAAGTTGCTTTAATGGCACAATCAGATCAACCAAAGGTTGAAGAGTCATCTTCTAACTCTGAGGCTTCTTCACCTAAATATCCTGAAATACCAGCTGAAGTAAGAGAAAAACTATGCACCAAAACTTGCTTTGAACATGTAGAATATTACCGAACTTACTCTTATAAAATCTGTAAAAAGCTTAAGCAAGAGGAATTAATGCATAATAAACTTAAAAATGATCACAAAATATCACATGAAAAGATCATTTCTCTATAAACTTCATGGAACAAAACTATGAAAGTGTTGGGTCTGAAAAGGATAGTCTATATTATCAACACAGTCAAAGTCAACAAATGTCAACGTCACTGTCAAAGTCAATGCAAAAGTCAAACAGACGCGTTCGAGATGAAGAACCGAGTCAAGACGTTGAAGATAAATGCCTAGGAGTTTATTGCTAATAAATATATTTTGTGTCAACAAAATAGATTTATTTATGTTTTAGTCTCTTATATATTTTATATGACTTTTATCTAGTTTGTCTAAGTATAGGGGCTTAATATGTCATTAGGGCATATTATCACTATATATAGATTAGTGACAATTAGTTTAAGGGGGCTTGAATGAACCATTGATTGAGGGGTTTTCACTTGTAATATCTTTTGCAATCAAATTCAAATCAAACAAGGGTTTTATTGAATGTTCATCTTATTCATCTATATTTTATAGTGTTTGATCTATATTGTTCATAAATATCATTGATATTTGTGTTATCAGTGAGATTTATTTGTGTTTATCAATCAATTGCACTGTATTATCGATCTAGTGGACCAACAATTTGGTATCTGAGCCTTTGTGCTCTTGATTGATTGAGTTTTTGGGTATTTCTGGGTTCAAGTCATTGTTGCATTCATTTTCAATCTGATCTGCATATTTTGGATATGGAAATTGATTGAGGATTGCTCGATTTTGGTGTGGGAAGCTTTAGAAATCATCAGATCTCAAATTCATTAAGATTTGGATGAGTTTGAGCTGATTTCATGTTGAAAAAGATTTTCAGACTCGTCGGGCGAATTTACAGCTCGTCCAGCGAAATTACAGCATCATTCAGCGAAACCACATAGTTTTGCCTGGCGAAACTAGGGTTCCTTCAGCGAAACTAAGAAGTTCTTGGTTTTTGGATCTGGTTTCTTCGTTCCAGCGAAAGTACATGTGTTGAACGAAAGTTCATAGTGTTTGTGTGCCAATCCCAGCGAAGCTGCTGCCGAAATTACCAGCGAAATTAGTGAAAATTCAGCGAATTTTTAGACAATGCCATAATGGCACAAAGTTGGTTTATTCTTTTGCAGCTATGAAAGATGAAAAGATATCTGATTTGGTTGATCGATTTGTGATGGTGGCAAGCAACCTTAAGGAGTATGCTGACCAGTTGGGAAACCATGAACAAGTCATAAAACTTTTGGACTCTCTTCCTCCATAGTGGAATCCACAAGTTAGATTGTTAAAGCAGGAAAGAAATTTTGCTAACTACAAACTCATGGATGTTATCAACAAGCTGAAGTCATTTGATTTGGATATGAAAAGAAAAGAGTACAGTCAATTCATGTATGGTGGTGTATCTTCAAGTATTGAGATCAAAGAAACTAAAGAAGAAGTCAACCATGTATTGATAGTTGAGGTGGTAAACAGTGATGAGGATTTTGTTGAGGATTTTGATTCTTTCAAAGAACTCAAGTGTGACACTTAAGGTGAGAGTTTTGGTGATGTTGGTGATTGTGCAAGCCGGTGTAAAGCTCAGGATGAAGGAAAGCAAGAGGAAGGTTAAGCTAAAGAAGCTAAGAAGAGAGTTGCTGAGGAGGAAGAGTACAAAAAGAACACTCCTATCTGTCAATGTGAAAAAGCCCTAGCTGCTGAAAAGATAGTTATTGGACTTCCTTATGAGGTTGTTCAAGACGTGTGTTCTCCTCCCTACAAAATTCGTTTATTCGGGGTTTATAAAGCTAACAGATTATTGTTAGAAAAGGAAAAAGAATTAAAACAAATAAACAAAGACCTTAAAATCAATGAGACCAAATATTTTATTAAACTAAGAGAAGCTTTAAAAGAAAACGATCTTTTAAAAAGAAATCTTTTAGAAAAGAATGTCGAGATTAATGTTTTGAGCGAACGAGTCATATTAGCGGAATTTGAGACTAGCAAGCTTAAAACTAAACTTGATAATGAATGATATCAGGGATGAAACAGGAAGAACTATTCTCTAAGCCAAGGGGAGCTAGAATCAAAACGGGTGTGGGATGTGGTGAAACTTCATATGTTTATCCTCCTCCTAGCACTTACTGTGACTCTCCTATGCCTCAACCTCATCCATCTAATGATTTAATTGAAGCTGCAGATACTAATAGTTTACATGCAGGTTTAAGCAGCGTTAATCACAAAGAGGTTCGAGATGAATATGATTTTCCTGCAGGTTTGGGGCTCATCAAGCAAGGATCTGATTTGCAAAATGGAAATTCCACCTCTGATGCTTCAAAACCAATATCAATTGTTTCTAGTAACTTCTTTAACAAATTCAAGACAGGTAACATCCCTTCATTTGTTCCTGTCAAGTTTGTCAAAGAAGGAACATCTGTGGAATCGTCAAGCAATCAGAACTCAACAACACAAATCGACACAACGAGAGTCATCAATCAAGATCCATTGGAAGCCGACTTGTGTATACAGGACTGGACAAGTTCCGATGATCAACAAGTGATCATCAAGTCACCTGAAGTTATCAAGTGTCCAATGCTTCCAAACTTGAATCAAGACCTATACGGATCTTATCTCCAACTGCTAAGCAAATCAGTAGTTCCTTCAAAGCTCAGCAGAAGCCCTCACCATCATCATCTACTATCCATCAAGCTTGTTACAAATCTGCCTCCAAGTCTGCAAAGTCACCAGTCATTAAAAAAGGTTCTCAAAAGAATGTTCAGATCTCATCTCCTGGAACATCACACATCAAATCACAGCCCAATTCAAAATCCACATTGACAAAGCCTCAAAAGGTTCAATTTTAAGATATCCAAAAGAAGAAGCTTAAGGTTGTCAACAAGCTGCAACAACCTCAAAGCAGGCTCCACCCTCTCCTACTTTCCATGGGACTACAAAGATCCAAAGCCTTTCAAGGCTTGCTTTAGATGTGGAAAAGAAGGTCATGTGCTAAAGAAGTGACCTCATGTTCAAAGGCAAGCTTCGGGAGGCAAAGATAACACAGGTTGCTTCTCGGGTTCAAAAGGTGAAAAGCACATATCTTTGAATGGTTTGATAAAGAACAATCTATCCAAACCTTCTCACGTGAAGCCGGTTTCTCATGATTCAAAGATGAAAAAGACCAATGTTTCAAAATTAAAATCTCTTCCTTTGGGTTTTAAAAAGAAAATGATTTCAAAATTCAATTCTTTCAAATCAAAAGTAATTGAACAGAAACAAATTTGGAAAGTAAAACAAAAGGATAAAGAGATAAATAATTTTTCAAAAGAGTGTGTGCTTAAACAGGTTACGTACACTGATGAAAAAGGAACTCCCAGGACCACGATGGCCTGGGTCCCCCTCTCTAACTAATCTGTTTATGAGTGCAGGAACAATTCAGGAGGCCTATCAGTAATCCGGTTTACTGACTGGGATTGTTCCTAATTAAATATTGAGGTGAAACAAACAGGTTATGGTTACGGTATCTCATCCATATTTTTTTGGATTCATATCTGCACTATTACCGTTCACACTTCACAATTACTGCATTTTTCTTGGTACTTCATTTCTCATCTTTTTGCTAGTATAATTTGGGAGACTTTCTTCTGTAAAATTCTATTTTCATTTCTGTTTATTATATATTTAAAAAAATTAAAGAGGAGAAATTTCTTTTTTTGTTTCATGGCAGTTAAAAAGAAATTTCGGGGGAGAATAAAAATTTAACTAGAACTAAGAACTTGATTTGGGATGACTGAGATATGATAGTATGTCTTCTTGGTATGCTTATTTGCATGACTTGTACTTTGTGAGAAATGATAGTAATTGATGTAGATGTTGTATCACTTAATAATCTAAAATCTAAAAAGAAAGTTTCATTATATGATATGCTTGGTAGGCTCAACCTGAAAACAAAGTAAACAGTGATTCTGTAGCCTAACTAAAGCTTTAGAACTCGGTGATAAGGATTATCCTAACATTTAGGCCTGCACAAAGTTACAAGTCTCGTCAAAAATGGGTTGAGAGTATCTGATCTCTGCCTTGATTACTTCTATTGCCAAATTCCCTCATCCTTGTTTCTGAATTGATGCTTCTTGTAAGCTCTTCAGAATCCTTTTCGTGCTTATCTCCTCTGCTATGCGGAAGCATTGTCCTGGAGTGATGATATTCTCTGTTATACGTGAGTATAGACCTGAAGCTCTCATCAGCACGCTCAGATGATCATCTCCTCTGTTATACGTAAGTATAGACCTGGAGCTCTAATCATCTGTTCCCTAAAGGCACGGTGATTCTTAAATTAAGATCATTGTTGAAAACTTAAAAGAAAATCAAGCAGAGTTAATCATATTACTCAATAAGCCCTGATGATGGGATAAGTTCTTTGCCGGATGTCTATGGGAACCAAATCACCGGAGCTTCTCTAATTAAATCTAAAACATGATAAAATCAGTTGCAGATCACTTGTTAAAAAGGATAAGGCATGGGTTTAAATTGGACAAATATACCAACAATCAATTTTGAACTGTTTTGGCTGTCAAAAACTTAAAACTGTGACCAGACTCTGTATTAGTGTAATCTCACTAACTTGTCGATGTTTAAATACATCTTTGTGCTTTCGTATATCTTGAGGATGTGATCTCATGATCAAATTAGTTCTTGGTGTAATATGATAAAACAAAATAAAATAAAATATTCATTTCAAATTATTTTTCAAGTCTTCCATATTATGCTATTAAAATGTTATCATTTTCACATGCATTTTACGGGAAATTGCACATTTAGATAAACACGGGTTTATTTGTATTGTTGAAATGATGTAACGAGAAATGTGTAGAATGTGTTTGTAATTGTGTTACAGATTTTTGCTTCAAATGATGGCCGATCATCAGCTGAGCAAAGTACCATACCAGAGAACCTGTTCCTCAAGTTTGCAGAAGATACTGAGCTAGGATTCCTCCTCTTACATCTTCTGAACCACTCAAGAATAGAGAGTTGGAAAAGTTGTTCCTGATTATTCACATAGAATGCACACGAAGAGGGGGAGCATACAAAAAGGGGGAGCCTGAAAGATGAAAGATATTTAGTACCGGATCATCAATCTAGGGGGAGCTTGAAGATCATTATATGGTTGACTTATCGGAGCTGAAGATGAAACAAGGTGTTGATAATGATAGACTAAGGGAGAGTATTGTTGGGTCTGAAAAGGATAGTCTATATTATTAACACAGTCAAAGTCAACAAATGTCAACGTCACTGTCAAAGTCAACACAAAAGTCAAACAGACGCGTTCGAGATGAAGAACCGAGTCAAGACGTTAAAGATAAATGACTAGGAGTTTATTGTTAATAAATATATTTTGTGTCAACAAAATATATTTATTTATGTTTTAGTCTCTTTTATATTTTATATGCCTTTTATCTAGTTTGTCTAAGTATAGGGGCTTAATATGTCATTAGTGCATATTATCACTATATATAGATTAGTGACAATTAGTTTAAGGGAGCTTGAATGAGCCATTGATTGAGGGGTTTACACTTTGTAATTTGTTTTGCAATCAAATTCAGATCAAACAAGGGTTTTATTGAATGTTCATCTTGTTCATCTATATTTTACAGTGTTTGATCTATATTGTGCATAAATATCATTGATATTTGTGTTATCAGTGAGATTTGTTTGTGTTTATCAATCAATTGCACTGTGTTATCGATCGAGTGGACCAACAGAAAGAATTAGAAATTGTTTCCAAACAACTTGAAGAAATGACTAAGAACTTGGAATAGGAGAAAATAGCACATGTTGCTACACAAGTTGATCTAGCAAAAGTAAAAAGCTCCAAAACGATTATGGAACAATTGGTGAGTGAACGAAAGGATAAACAAAAAGCAGGATTAGGTTTTACTCACGAACCAATGCCTGAATCTATAACAAACACACTACCAGAGGATTTTAACACACATGATCACTCTCCTGAGAATAAAGCAAAACTTAAAGCTTACCAAAACAAAAACAACAAGATTTCTGATAATGAAGAAGAGAAAATCAATGTTGAAATCTTTGAAGAAAAGGATACAAAAAGATAAAAAACAGTCATCCAATAAAAGTTAAATCATATGAACCACGACCGAAAAGTAAGAAAATTTTTGTTTCAAAAGAATCTGTGTTGGAGGAAGTAATCATTAAAAACAAGATAAGGCAAAACAAAAAGAAGAAACATCTTAAGATTCAAGCTCTTATGACCAAAAAGACCAAAAAGGGAAAGATACTGAAAAAGAATCTTCAACTGAAGATGTTAAATCTCAAATGAAATCAAGTACCATAAAATCAAGGAACCAAAGGAGAAGAAGAAAATGACTAAAGCTAAAACTGATCAAAATAAGAGTCAAGATTTTGAAACAAAACAACAAATCAAACAAATAAATTTAAACCAATTAAATTTGTGTCTGCTGGTATGTTGAACATGAACTCAATTCAAGATGTTATACAAACTCCTAAGAACAAATCAAACATTGATCTGAAAACAGGTTCAAATTTGAAGACTTCCGCTATTGTTAAATGATTTGTGTCTAAGGCATCAGAGAATGAAGTTCATATACAAAAGCCAAAATCAAATATAAAAAAGAACAAACTGTCAAATCAAAAGCAACAGATTAATTTTTTGACGCCTAAACCTAAACAAGGATCAAACGTTGCATCAACATCGAAAGTTAATAAATAGTTGTTCAAAACTCCACAGAGGTATTGCGAAATCTGTGACATGTACAATCACAACACTGCTGAATGTTTTTTTAGTAAGTACTGTCACATATGCGAGGTCAGTGAGAATGAACAAGAAAAATTTGGAAATAAAATTTTTTCAAAAATTGATCAATTCAATGGTATGAATTTTCTTAAAAATGATCAAAAATCTGTGAATAAGAAAATTGGCAATTTCATCAAAAACTAGCCTGATGTGAATAAACTTCACTTTAAACAATTTACTATCGTTGATAAGTTTGGAAAACCTAAGACCATCTCGGCTTGGGTAGATAACTCAACTTAATTTCTTTGTCTTACAGGTACGCCCGAGAAGACCAATTAACACATGGTATGTGGATAGCGGGTGTAGCCGGCATATGACAGGCAACCATGCCATACTTCAAGATTTTAAGTTAAAGGATGGTACACACGTCGCCTTCGGTGGTGATGCAGGAGGAAAAATCATAGGCGAGGGAACAGTATCCAACGGTATAATAAGCTTTGAAAACGTCAACTTCTGCTCACAATTGAACTTTAATTTGTTAAGCGTTTCCTAAATTTGTGATAAATCATATTCTGTACTTTTTGATGATTCTTTTTGCTACATTTTGAAGCCTGGTTTTCAGATTAACAAAGACTGGGTAGTTTTTAAAGCTGTTAGGGATCGAGATGTATATAAGCTGGATATGTCTCAAGTTGATCCATCTACAGAAGCAACATGCCTTATTGCTCAAGCATCAAATGACGAAAGTCAGCTTTGGCATAGACGTCTCAGACATTCCAACTTCAAGAATATGAACAAGCTTGTAGCAGGAAATTATGTTATCGGCCTTCCATCAAAGAAATTTGCCACTACTGATCTTTGCTCAGCATGTTTAAAGGGGAAGCATCACAGAGCGTATTATAAGCCCAAGCAAATAAACTTAAATTCCAAACCTCTCCAGATGTTGCATATGGACCTTTTCAGACCAACCAACGTGAAGAGTATTAGAAGAAAATCTTATTGTTTAGTTATCATTGATGACTTTACAATATTTTCATGGATTTTCTTTTTGAATGCTAAATCTGAGACGGCTGAATTATTAAAAGAATTCATCATAAAAGTTGAAAACCAATTAAAACAAAAAGTAAAAATAATAAGAAGTGATAATGGAACGGAATTTAAAAATGCTAATATTGACATGTTCTGTGCAGAAAAAGGAATTGCTCATAAGTTCAGTGCTCCTAAAACTCTATAACAAAATCAAGTTGCTGAAGGAAGAACATAACTTTGATTGAGGCTGCACGATCCATGTTAGCAGATGCGAAAATTCCTATCACTTTCTGGGATGAAGCCATATCTACTGCGTGTTTCGTACAGAATTGTACTTTAATTATGAAAGACAAACTGAAAATTCCTTATGAGTTGATGTTTGGTAGGAAACCAAACATAGATTTTCTTAAATCTTTTGGTTGTGCAGTTTTGTTTTTAAATTCAAGTGATCATCTAGGAAAATTTGATTCAAAATCTGATGAAGGATTTTTTGTTGGATATTCATCTGTTTCAAAAGCCAATCGAGTTTATAACTCTAGGACAAATGTTATACTTGAAACATTCAATGTTAAATTCCTTGAAAATTATTTTCCATCAGTTTCAAATGGTCCAGCTTGGTTATTTTATTTCGATTCATTGTCAAACTCTTTTCAATCTAACTTGTTTGATCAATCTAACTTGCTTGATTCTACAGGTAAGAAGAAACCTCAAGGAGATCTCAGTTCTTTCTGTGATGATTCAGATTTTGATGATATGGATGACTCAAGCCCAGATTATCCATTTTTCTTTTTGTCAAAGATTCAATAATTCGATTTGAAAATAATGATGATCTCTCTTAACAAGATGAAGATCATTCCATTTCAGAAAATCAAGAAGTTTCATAACCTATTCCTTAATAATGGTATAGAAATTATACAACCTGAGTCTAGAACGTCATCTATTTCTGGTGATGTAGTTGACACCAGTAATCTTGATTACTTCATCAACTCACCGACTCAAGTTCCTAATTTGAATCCACATTCTTCGAACCTATTGCATCAGCTTTCTAACTTGAACCAAACCAATCTGGATGATCATGTTCAAGGGAATGAGATTCCAACATCTTGTATTCACAAGAACCATCCATTGAATGAGAGAACAACTAGAAGAAAAATCAGAACAAGAAAATCTTTGCTTATACTTGGTTTTCTTTCTCAAATTGTTCCTAAAAATGTTACTGAAGTGTTAAAGGACAATAGTTGGATTGAGGCTATGCAAGAAGAATTATTGCAATTCCGCAAACAAGAAGTGTGGAATCTTATGGATTTACCTGAAGGAGAAAATGCCATAGGCACAAGATGGTTGTTCGAAAACAAAACAGATGATCGAGGAATTGTTGTTAGAAATAAAGCAAGACTCGTTACACAAGGAGACACCCAAGAGGAAGGAATAAATTATGATGAATGTAGGAACCTCTGAGATTATGAGGCTGATGCAACCAAAAGATACCAAAACAACCATGTCTTCCAACATGCACTAAGGAACAAAGAAGAACCAGCTTCGGAAGTTTTACACACTCAAGTAAAATGCTAAGTGTAAAATCTTCCGAAGCCAAAGTTTAGAAGAAACTACTAAGGAAGCTTTACACCAAGTGTCAAGTCTTCCGAAGCCAAAGACTCAACTCTTCCGAAGGTTAAAAATGAAGTCTTCCGAAGTTCTCAAGACAAAGTCTTTTGAAGCTAAAGACAAGACTGATTACTTTTGAAGAGAGAGAAAAGATACTTTTTCTATCAACTTTATCATAAAGCAACTGTCTGTCCCTTGCATGCTCTGGTGGTTCACCAACTATCATCAGTTGGTTAAACTTCCATGCTTTATGATAAAGTAGATAAGGTCTTTGTCTGTAAGTTTCTGTTTTTGTTTCTTTTTTTTTGGCTTTTGTAATAGGAAAGTCAGTGAGCTATGGCATGTCATAGTCACTAGTCAAAAGGCAATCTGCCTTTTGACTTTAGGCTGATCATGCTGTCTAGATGAGTCACTTCCAACTGTCTTTTTGTATATTGACGGTTGTAGGATTAGTATAAAGAGTCTAAGGTTCTTGTATTCAATATATACTAGTACAACACTTGTAATAGAACTTAAGAAGCAATATACTACTTCCTTGAAAACTTTATTTGTGTTCTTATTCTTGTTCTTGCTTGTGTTTTGCATTGTATCTTCAGTTCCCTATTTGAATTGTTAAATGATCTCAAAGATCCTCCTAAGTGTGTGAACTAAGTGCTTAGTACCCTTTAACGGTCCTGCATTTGGTATCAGAGCTTTCCAGGCTCTTGTTTGCAAGATCTCCCCATCTTCAAATCCTCTTAGTTACACACATCACTTAACTCTTCAAATGGCAGCTATCTCCAAAGCTGATATGGAAACTGGAACTATGACAAAGTCCCCACTGATCACTCCTGAGGATTTTGACACTTGGTGTCAAAGAATGGAAGGCTTTATCAAGTCTCAAGATTCTAGGATGTGGGAGTCTGTTGTCAATGGACCTCATGTACCATGCACCACTTCAGCTGCTGCTGGTGGTGGCATGATACCAAAGGAGAAGGCTGACTTTTCTGATAAAGACTGGAAAAGAATTGATATTGCTCAGAAAGCCATGACAGCCCTCCAAACTGCTCTTCCAAACTCCATCTAAAAGGTTTCAAGAAGTGCAAGACACTAAACAGCTATGGGATGCACTGAAACTAATGTATGAGGGTTCAAATGAAGCCAAGGAGAACAAGAAGGATCTCCTAAAGCAGCAGTTTGAAATTTTCACTTCAAAACAGGTGAAACCATGACTCAACAATACTTAGGTATGTTGAGATTGTGGATACTCTGGCTGATGTTGGGGTAACCATTGAGAACAGGGATATTGTAAGAAGTTCATGTCCTCTCTTCCAAGACAATGGACACACTATTGTGTGTTCATTAAGAGGACTAAAAACCTCAAGACCCTTACTCTCACTGAGTTGTATCAGTGGATACCAAATGGAGATAAACATCCAAAATCTATCTGGTAACTCCAACACTCACCAAAGTTCAGCCCTTCATGTGGTTGAAAGGGATAGCAGAGAACCACAACATCTCATCTGCTACCCTGATAACTCACAAAAGGGTCCTTTCATTACTTTCCTTGAGTCACCTAGAGAGAGCTACATCCAAGGAAGTCCCTTCAAAGAGACGAGCTATTCTCAAGCCTTTGACTCCACTGATGAAAGTTCAGGCAACTTTCTTTTCACTCTTGAAGACCTGGACTGTATCCATGCAGATGATCTGGAGTACATGGAGATAGTCCAGCATATGGCTCTACTCACTCACAGAGCCCAGAAGTTCTACAAGAGGACTGGAAGAAGGTTTCCTAGCAATACTGGTAGTGGAAGTTTGGGCTGGATAAAAGCAAAGTCAAGTGTTACAACTGTAACTAGATGGGACACTTTGCTAGAGAATGCAAGTCACCTAAGTCCAATGGTGCCCAAGCTTCATCCAGGCCAAACTACACCGAAGGAGGGCACCAGAATAAGAAGCCAAGATCAGCAAGCTGCAATTGCTGTTGAAGAGGAGGCTTTGACTGGAGCTTTCAAGCTGAAGATGCATCTCCACACCAAGCACTCATGGCTGACCATGATGAAGCTAAGGTACTTGAACATCTTTGCTCTCCTGAATTATTGCAAAAGTAAACAGATACAGGTCCTACAACTTGGAAATGAGATCTGACATTGAGTCTTTGAATATTTTAAAAGCTGATTTTAAAAGAGCTGAAAATGATTATAAACATAAGATAGAAGATCTAGAGAAAACAGTTTCAACTCTTAAACATGAGCAACAAACTACAGGACTCAAATTAAGGATCTCATTACCAAGTTGACTAAATGCCAGGCTGAGCTTGTGATCAGCAAAGCCCGGGTAGAAAAATGTGTTCTTGAAGAGGAACCTTCAAGAACATGATATCCTCATCTCTGCATGCAAAGTGTGTCATCAGAATAAGCAGGGACTGGGATCTAGTGAGATAGCTCCTCCACACACTCTACTATCAGTTAGATCTCCAAGGTGTGGAACTGGTCAGATGAGCTGCCATCCATAGACCCCAGTGGAAGAGGATGAAGAGGAGAAGGTGAGGGATGACTCTGAGGTAAGTGAAGAGAGTCAATCCAAAAAGGGTCACCATGCTCCTAAGGAGGAAAAAGAAGCTGGTTTGAGCAAAACCAAGAGAAAGAACTTGATTAGAAGAGCAAAGAGAAGATCCAAAAAAGCTCAAGAGATCAAGACCACCTATGACCCCAAACAGAAACAATTATTTGTATCTGCAGGGTTTAAGGTGATGAAACCTTAAGACCTTGTCAAGAACTCTAGTACTAAGGGTTCTATTTCAGCTTCAACTCACTCCAGCACAACAAGAAGACCGATCAGCTGTGTGTCACTGCTGCACAGCCTGAACCATCCATTTAAAGAGTAAGCTGCACCATAAGAAGCCTGCTGAATCATCTAAAAGGATGAAGAAAGAAAAGAAAGTGTTCAAGCTCAGTCTTCTTTGGGAAAGAAGACTCTCAGAAGGAAAGATTTAGATTGTGTTATGTGTGGTAGTACTTCATATATGGTTAAGGATTGTGAATACAATCCCAAAAGTACTATACATATGATTAAGAAGAAAACTTCTGAGAGTAAGAAGAACAGATTGCTTGGAAGGAAAATCTATTTCCTTAGGAAGCTCCAAATGAAGAAAAAGGCAAATAAAGAATAGGTTTTGAAGGAAATTTGGTCTCGAAAGAAATGATGCTTTCCGAAGCACTGAAGCTTGCAGCAGTGAAAGCAAGATCTTCTAAGGTTCAGTCATCAAATCTTCTGAAGTTACCAAAACTTCGAAGCTACCAAAACTTCCGAAGCTTTGAAGGTCAAGCCCAATCTTCCAAAGGTGGTGTGGAAGATGAAGGAACTGTGTGGCTGAAAGTTCATCATCAGAAATAGCAAATGATCCCCAAAGCCTGAGCATAGGATCTATTACTATTTCATTACCTTCCACTCATTCTAACAAGCCCAAGACCAATGAGGCTTGGTTTCCAAATGTACTAAATCATCTCTTTTTGTGCAGGGACAGCTAAAGACCAACAGAAATGTCTGGATTATTGATAGTGGCTGCTCCAGGCACATGACTGGCAATGAGTCCTTACTTCAAAACTTTAAAAGAATTGATGGAGGACCAGTTGCTTTTGGAGGAGATGCAGGTGGTTACATTACTAGAAGGGGCAAGGTTACAAATGGTAAGCTCAGCATTGAGAAGGTAAACTTCGTAAAGAGCTTGGATACAATCTTTGAGTGTATCCCAATTTTGTGACCAAAAACATCACATGCTCTTTACTAAGCATGAATGCATTGTCTCAAGCCCGCGGTTGACATTCCTCAAGAGCATATTTTGCTCAGAGCCCCCAGGAGAGGGAACATGTACAAGATGGACTTGCAGGAAACATCTCCCTCAGGAGAAGTTTCTTGCTTTCTATCTAAAGGAAATAGTGATGAGTCTTTTCTTTGGCATAAAAGAATGTGCCATGTAAACTTTAAGAACATGAACAAATTGATTATGAATGATTTGGTAACTGGAATGCCAAAAAGAGTTTACAAGTGATGACCATTGTGTTGCATGCCTGAAGGGGAAGCAACACAAGGTATCTCACAAGCCAAAGGAAATGAACTCTATCACTACTCCTCCTATACTTGTTACACATGGATATATTTGGCCCCACCAGTGTAATGAGTCTAGGAAGGACTTCATACTATTTGGTGATCATACATGATTTCACAGATTCATTTAGGCGTTTATCTTTAGAACTAAGGTGAAACTCCTGAAATCTTAAAGAACTTCATTCTGAGAATTGAGAATCAATCTGATCACAAGGTCAAAATCATAAGATGTGATCAAGGAACTAAATTCAAAAACCAAATCCTTGATGCATTTATGAAGAAAAGGGTATTTCAAGACAATATAGTGCTCCCATGACTCCTCAGCAAATGGTGTTGCTAAGAGGAGAAACAGAACACTATTGAAGCTACAAGAACTATGTTGTCTGACTCTAAACTGCCCATCACCTTCTGTGCAGAGGCTGTCAACACAGCCTGCTATGTGCAAAAAAGATTTTTAGTGGTTAAGACCCATGGTAAGACTCCTTATGAGCTGTGGTACAAAAGGAGACCATTCATTAGTTTTCTCAGAACATTTGGATGTCCTTGCACCATCTTGAATACCAAAGATCAAATAGCTAAGTTTGTTGAGAAATCAGATGATGGACACTTTGTTGGATACTCTTCTCAAGCTAAGGCTTATAGAGTATACAACCTCATAACTAGAATCATTAGGAGTCAGCCAATGTGACTTTCAATGAACATACACCCTGTGTAAAAGGTTCTGGTCTGGATTGGCTATTTGATCTTGATTTAGTTACCAATTGTTTTAACAAATCTTGTGAGAATGTTTAGGATCTATGGATAACAGGTCAACAGAAGATCCTGACCCAAGATTTGAGCTGAGAAGACCAATCAAGAAGACTACTTCAGCTCCAGAGGTGACTAACCTTGTCATTGAGGCTCCTATCAGCACTAGCATGACAAATAATGCTGATTCAACTTAATTACCTTCAAATTCCAGCTCAGAGGTTCAAAATTCAGGAGAAGGAACCTCCAATACAGGAGGAACTGGAGGTGGTTAGTGATCAAGATTTCTTGATGCTGATAGCCACTCCTTTGAAGATAACATAAATGATGTCACACACTTATTGGATCAAGTTTCTCTTGATAAGTGTGTTGATGTGGTAGAACTCTTCTTTGCCAGATCAAAATTTCTCTAATTTAGATCTGTCTAACCACTTGCTGTTATCCCTCAACTTAGGATCCACAAGTCACATCTTACTACAAACATCATTGGAATGTTGACTCAGGGTGAGAACAAGAGGACAAACTCATGACAGCCATGTTTGTCTGCATTCTTGTTTCTTATCCCAAATTGAGCCTAAGAAAGTTGATGAGGCTTTAAAGGATGGAAGCTGGATTGAAGCAATGCAAAAAGAGTTGCTTCAAATCAGAAGACAAAAGGTGTGGAACTTATGCCCTCTTCCTCAAGGGAAGACTGTCATAGGTACCAAGTGGGTATTCAGAACAAGAAAGATGATAGTGGGATCATCATCAAGAACAAGGCTAGACTGTTGTCCAAGGATACACACCAGAAGAAGGAATTGATTATACTGATGTCTTTGCTCCCGTAGCAAGACTTGAAGCTGTAAGGATATTCCTGGCTTATGCTGCATCCAAGGATTTCAAGGTCTACCAGCTTGATGTGAAGTGTGCCTTTCTTTATGGAGTGATTGATGAAGAAGTTTATATTAAACAACCACCTGGCTTTGCAGACCCAGATCATCCTGATTATGTCTGCAAGCTTGATAAAGCCTTTATGGACTACATCAAGCTCTAAGAAAGTGGTATGAGACACTATCAACATACCTCTATAAACATGGATACAAAAGAGGTACTATCGATGACTCTCTTCATCAAAGATACAGGAATGAGACTTTGCTAGTACAGATATATGTAGATGACATCATCTTTGGTTCAACTAATTGAAAGCTCTGCAAAGACTTTGAGATGCTGATGAAGAATAGATTTGAAATGATTGCCATGGGGGAACTCATTTCTTTCTAGGAATTCAAGTGAAGCAGGTTGAAGATGGCATCTTTATTAGTCAGTCAAAGTATGTGCAGGACATACTTACAATATTCAAGATGACTGACTGTAAGGTTGCAAAGACACCCATAGCCAGAAACCATTCCCTTGGTCCTGATCTTGAGGGGAGTGCGTTGATGAACATCTTTACAGGGCTATGATGGGTCACTTATGTATCTTACAGCTAGCAGGCCTGATATCATGTTTGCCACATGCATATGTGCAAGATATCAAGACAACCCTAAGATGTCACACCTAATCACTATCAAAGGGTTCTTAGATATCTCAAATGTGCTCCAAATCTAGGCCTTTGGTATCTAAAGAATTCAGACTTTAATCTGTATGCTTATACAGATAGTGACTATGGTGGATGTAACATGACTGGAAAGTCAACATCTGGGGGTGTCAGTTCCTTGGTGAAGGATAGTCTCTTGGCAATGCAAGAAGCAATCCTGTGTGTCTGCATCAACTGCTGAAGCTGAATACATTGCTGCTACCAGCTGCTGTGCTCAAGTGCTTTGGATTCAGAATCAGATGTTAGACTATGGTTTCAATTTCAAAGAGACCCCATCCATATAGACAACAACAGTGCCATCTCTATTATAGAGAATCCTGTGCAGCACTCAAGGACCAAACACATCAACATCAGGTATCATCTGATTAGGGATAAATTTGAAAAGGATTGAAAAACTAATCAAAGTTAACACAAATGAATAATATGCTGATATGTTCATAAAAGCTTTTGATGAGCAGAGATTTAAGTATCTTGTATCAGCTATTGGATGATTAACTTTGAATAGGTTTTCTTATAATTAATCAATTTTACTTCCTAAAACTGTGTGTCCTAGGTTGTCTATTAGATCACTTCATAAGCCCAGATCTCTTTAGAAGAAAACAATCTTTAAAATGATATTTCTTAGAGTGATGAAAATTTACCTTCGGAAGAAATAAAATTGCCCTCGGAAGAAATTACAGCTTTTCTGAGATTTACCTTCGGAAGAAATTCATGAAGTATCTCCGAAGCTTAAGTTTTCTTCCGAAAGCAATTAAGTCTCGGAAGACTTATTCATTTCTTCATAAGTCAAAATTCTCAAAACTCTTTGAAATATCTTCCGAAGCAAATTACCTTCGGAAGCTTTGTTTGCAAAGCTTCTGAAACTAAAATTGCCTTCGAACCTTTACAACTTCCAAGAAAACTACCTTTTTGGGCGCTTTTTCAGAAGTAGGACCCACTTGCGGATTTCAAAGTTTATCTTTGCTTTAACTTTGTCTCAAATCCAGAGTATATCTTTCCAAACGGTTCTATTTCATCTCTCTACTCTCATTGTTCCTACCCTAAAATTACCCCCAAATTCATCTCTTCTTCCTTTCTTCACTGCAAAGTTTCATCTCAATGGCCAATCTTGATCGCCTAAACGACCCAGATTTCACCATGCACCTACACAGGAAACACAACCAAGTTGCTCTGTTAAACTCTGAGAAGGATCCAAGCTTCTCAGACGTTTGTAGATATCTTTCTTTGTCTCATTACTTCACCTCCCTTACAATCATCCACCTCTCTATGAGGATCAGTTGCTTGAGTTCTGGCGGACCTGTCAAGAGGTCACCATGGATGAGGAGAAGGCACTATCTGCCACAGTACAGGGGAGGCACTGTTCATCACTCCAGCCATCATTAACACCCATCTACAGATGATGATGAAGAAGGTGAATTGTCTTTCCCCAAAGCTATTGTCAACCAATCCTTTAAGCAGATGTGATATGAAGGTGACTTCTCAGTCAAGACCTTCAGGAAGGAGAAGGTCTCTTTCCAATGGAAGTACCTCCTCCAGGTCGTCATCCACAGCTTATCCAACAAACATGGAGGATGGGACCAGATTCCAGAAGACCTCTCCTTAATTGTCCATGGGATGGTTAAGGGTCAAATTCAGGTACTCTCAGTTTGTTTTTACAAATTACTTGCGAATTTGGACTCCTTAGAATATTACATGTTCCCCTGGTATGTTCAACACATTCTCAACTGTGAATTGGGACCACAGTTGAGAGGAACAGGTAATGTTCTTAAACTTACACGTATGAGGCCCGACATTTTCAAGATATTGAAAAAGCCAATTGTTGGGTTCTCAGGGGTAGAAACAGCCCTTGTCCTGAAAATGTTTGAGTTCATTGCTCGGGTGACATCCTAGCAGCACCAGCTAGTGATGAACCAACACCCTCCACTTCTTAACCACCATCAAGGCCAACCATTACCCTCACTACCAAAGAAAATCCAAACGAACCCCTGCACCTGCTATTGAGCATGTGCAAGCCCCCATACCACAACCCACACAGGAGGAAGTGGACACTCGAGCTCCCACTTCCCCTGAGGAGAAAACCACTCCTATTCTTGACACAATCAGTGTTGAGGTTCCTCATGCTCAGTCTGATGAGCTCACCCTCCACAAATAGCCTTAAGCCATCACTTTGGTCTCAACCTCTAGTGATCAACCTTCAGGGGAAAGCTACCATCCCCACCTCTTGATCTTAATCAACCCCTTCCCAACCTTGACTTCTACTCTGATGAAGATTTGGGCTTTAGTGAGTACCATGAATCTCTCCTCTCTACCCACACTCAAGAGAGATGAGTACTCCCTGCTTCACCCACTTCTAGCCCACATCAGATACCCCAAACTAAGGTGGATCCTCCTCAGATTGTCTAGGAGATCCATGTGGCAGAGGCTCTCACTGTTGCCAGTGATTACATCCTTAAGACCTCAACCACGACAACCCAGCCTCTTGACATTGTCATGGAGCAGGGGAAATCCAGCAGCAAGAAACCCATGCTGGTGATGAGGAGAGGATTCAGGTCCAATCCTCTCATCCTCTTTTGATTCTTCATCTGAAGATGAGGGGAGTCTGTAACAAAAGGTGCACAAACTCTCAAATCTGTGCACCTACTTTGTATCAAAGATAGCTCACCGGAGTCTCAGGTGACTATCTTGCAGAAAAGGGTCAATGACCAGCAACTTGAGATCACCGATGTCAAGGGTAAGTTAGCTGAGAGACCAATAGACAAACTCATCCAGTCCACAAGAACTGGTGGATGTTACGGACCACTTCCCTAGCTCACCTAGCTTCAGTGTGATACTACCAAAAAGGGGGGAAGTTCTGACAGCCACAGAACCTGGGAGTTCTTTCTCAAGTATGGACATACAGGACTCACCATCCTATCTGCAGTTGTCCATGCTCAGCAACCTCCTCAAGTCCGAGACTTCGACTTGCAAATTCAACATCTATTTGAGGAAGGGATACCAAGAGCAATGTCTGCCCCTTCTGAGAACCCAATCATGGGTTGGGGGTATGATAGTGATAGGAAAGCTCTTGTACTCTCTAGAGCTCAGGGTCAACTAGAATCTTAAACATTTCAAACCTGAGTTTCTATGAGGGTATAAATTTGGTAGATCTGGCACTTGTCAACACAAGCAATAACAGACAAGCTGCCAGACTAGCCAGTCAAATTTAAGACTGGGTGCTGGTAGAGTTCAAAAAGTGAACAACATTACATAGACAGAAGCTAGTAGTGAAGCCTTTGGTCAACTGGATGTTGAGGTAGACCCCAAGATTAGCTTCAAAGGGAAAGCCTTGACGAAGGACCAAAGGCTGAGACTGTGAACCTTGAGAGACATCTCCTCCAGCACCCCATACCCTCAGTGAGGCACCAGCTGGTGATGGTGCTTCACAACCTCTCTCTGGCCAGAGCTTGACTGCTCAATCAAGCAATGAAGGCCAAAGCTCTCCTCAGGCTGAGTCATCAAGATCAGAAATTGACAGGCAAAAGAAAGTTAGCTGCTGAGGAGATTGAAGAAGTGAAAAGAGAGAGGAAAGGAAGCTAAGGGGAGAGAGTTCAAGTGGTTCCCCAGTATTCATGCAAGCTGTAATTCTGACTACCAATGTACCAAACACTCAAGAAGATGAAATAAGGGCAGCCAGACTCAACTATCTGGGGACCAGGAACTACAATATAGATGAACTCATCTCTTTCCCCTTGGGGGAACTAAACGAGCTGGCTGACACAGAGTTTTCAAGGAGAGGAAGGAAGCTGAGGATGCAGCCTTGACCCTCAAGCATAAGGAAGAAATAAGAAGAAAAAGAATCTACAAGAACATTCCTATCCTCTCCCCAGTTCAAGAAAGTCCTGAGGAAGAGACCGTGGCTGCTAAACAACCTCAGGTAGTTAATGAAGAAGAAAGATTAAGATGATCAACTACCTGAGTGCCACAGGTCTCTATCAGGCACCTGCACTTCTTCCCTTGCCTTATGACTACATATTGTTTGAATACAACAAGCAGCTAGAAGAGAAAGCCAAAAGAGAAAGGCAAGCTGCTAGGAAGAGGCAAAGGAAGAGGCTGCAAAATCAAGAGCCATCATCCATAAAAGTCAAAAAAAGTCTGCAGATAGGCAGAGGATGATGAGCCTCTTGAAGCTGTATGGTTCTCCGGAAGGAGGCTTGGTCCATGTCTCTATCTACAATGGATGAGCAATAAGAGTGATCAAGAAGAGATTAAAAGGGAGAGCTTGTGGATCTTCATTCACCATCAAGTCAAGCTCAACCTGAAGTTGAGGTAAAGGTTGAACCTACAGAGACAACACAACTTGCACCTGAAGCTTTACAACAGCCAACTTCATCTTCTAACCCACAACAGGTTCTTCTCTCTCTCCTTCTGAACCTGGGAGAGAGGAGATCCCGACTGAGAAGGAATCCACTGAAGAACCTGGTATTGAAAACCAACCCTCTTAGTCAAAATCATCTAGGAGGAGAAAGAGGACCAGAAGAAGATCTTCAAAGAAGAAAGAAGAAAGCATCCTCCTCCCAACTTCAGGATGAGTCAGAACATCCTGAGGAACTGCATGAAGAGGACTCTCACCAACTCCTATCATAGTAGAGCCTCTCTCCATTGGAAGACAAATTCTATCCTGGACATTTGCTGAAGATCTAGACAGATGGTATGTCACTAGAGATCAGGGAGAACAATATGTCTACTTCACAAATTACATGCTTGGACTCCCTCTGCATGATCTCTATGACATGAGAGAGTACTTCATGAGCCTAAAGAACCCAAACCTACTGATGAAGAGAGAGTTCTGAAGATTCTCATATGGACTATCCCAGTCTGAAGGCCTTTCTCTGTTTGGTAGCATTAGCCTAGGGGAGTTTGTAGGAACCTCTAAGATTATGAGGCTGATGCAACCAAAAGATTATAAAACACCATGTCTTCCAACATGCACTAAGGAACAAAAAGAACCAGCTTCAGAAGTTTTATACACTCAAGTAAAATGCTAAATGTAAAATCTTCCGAGCCAAAGTTCAGAGGAAACTACTGAGGAAGCTTTACACCAAGTGTCAAGTCTTTCGAAGCCCAAGACTCAACTCTTTCGAAGTTAAAGAAGTAAAAATGAAGTCTTCCGAAGTCTCAAGACAAAGTCTTTCGAAGCTAAAGACAAGACTGATTACTTCTGAAGAGAGAGAAAGATACCTTTTCTGTCAACTTTATCATAAAGCACTATCTGTCCGCTGCATGCTCTGGTGGTTCACCAACTATCATCAGTTGGTGAAACTTTCATGCTTTATGATAAAGTAGATAAGGTCTTTGTCTGCAAGTTTCTGTTTTTGTTTAATTTCTTTTTGGCTTTTGTAAAAGGAAATTTAGTGAGCTATGGCATGTCATAGTCATTAGTCAAAAGGCAATCTGCCTTTTGACTTTAGGCTGATCTTGTTGTCTAGATGAGTCACTTCCAACTGTCTTTTTGTATATTGACAATTGTGGGATTAGTATAAAGAGTCTAAGGTTCTGTATTCAATATATACTGTTACAACACTTGTAATAGAACTTAAGAAGCAATATACTACTTCCTTGAAAACTTTATTTTGTGTTCTTGTTCTTGTTCTTGCTTGTGTTTGCATTGTATTTTTTGTTCCCTATTTGAATTGTTAAGTGATCTCAAAGATCCTCCTAAGGTGTGAACTAAGTGCTTAGTACCCTTTAACGGTCCTGAGAAGTATTTTCTCCAGTTGCACTCATTTTCTGTCCTTAGATCTTATGTCTCCTTTACTGTAAAATGCTGACCTGGAACACACTTGATCAGGATTTATTCACTGTCTATGACTATCCATATCCATCATTTTTTTTAGTTTATGTGCTGATCTTAACTGATATGATCTTACTGCAACATTGATTCATTTTAATAAATATTAGATTTTTATTCTGCTT
>CM046435.1:25529024-25672359 GCA_025506505.1 Flaveria sonorensis | reverse complement strand
GATGTAGTCAGGATAGGAAATGCTGGGGTATGAAGAGTAAAGTAAGTGGCTAATCACAACTGGCCACTGTAATTAGGGACTTACTATACTTGACATAAACTGAGCTATTACCTTGAATGACCGTGTTAGTGTTTGAATCTTATACATGTTAGAGGATGGCCGGTGGTAGATCTTCAAAGGCTTCTCGAGGTGGAGGTCGTGGTGGACGTGGTGCGGACACGGGTCACAAGAGGAAGGCCTAGGGCTGAAGAGGTGGCTCATGAAGAGCCCGAGACCCCTCATCCGGAGGGCGGTGACGAGAGTGCTAACTTAAGGGCCTCGGTGAAGGAGGCTGTTGTAGAGGAGGTCATCAGGTCATGCAGACAATCTTACCGTCTGTGGTGAACGAAGTGATAAAGGCTGTGAGAGAGGAGAAAGGAAAGAGAGGAATAGTCCTCGGGAGGGAAAAGAGCAACCGGAGACTGAGACGGTTGTCTCGACTGATGAGAAAGAAGAAGAAGAGCCTGAGCCTGAGGCAGCATGAGGTTGTAACTATGGGGCATTTCAAAGATGCAAGCCCCCTACTTTTGATGGCAATGGCTGCTGCTGCTGCTCACCGATGGGTGAGAGAGATGGAGGCGGTACTGATATCAGCGAGTGCCGGGAGGATCAGAAGGTGAAGTTTGCACTCATTCATTGTGGACTGGCTCTATGCTGGTGGGACAATATCGTCCAAGCCGAGGGTAGTAGGGCAATTGGAAGAATGAGGTGGCCAGAGTGAAGAAGCGTGATCGAGGAGTTCTGTCTCATAGGGAGCTCGACAAGGTTGAGAGGGAGTTCTTGCAGCTGGAGGCGGGAACCATGACGCATCAGCAGTACACCACCAAGTTTAACGAGATGGCATGACTGGTGCCGGATCAGGTGACGCCTCTACACGAAAGATCAAGAGGTACATCCAGGGCTTGCCGGCGGATATTCGCAGGCATATGATCGCTGCTCGGCCAAGTACGTTAAGTCGGTGGTCGATCTGGCGGGAAGGCTGTACGACGAGAGGGAAGTGGTGGTGGCTGAGGTGAGCAAGAAAGGCGGTGGTGACCGAAACTGGAATGGGAAGAGGTTGGTCGGGGTGGTGCCCCGGCAAACAACAAGAATGCACGGGTGGATGACCGGCGTGTGGTCACATCCGGTGCAGGGTCGAAGAGGTGTGGCAAGTGTGGAAGGAGCACACCGGGGAGTGTAGGTGGGGATTGAATGTGTGCTTCAAGTGTAGAAAGCCTGGCCACATGGCAAGAGAGTGCAAGGTGGCAAGGTGTTTTAACTGTGGTGGAGAGGGCCACATGAGTCGAGAATGCAAGAAGCCAAGGGCTGAGAGTTCCGGGGCAGGAAAGAAGACCGGACCGAGGGGCAGAGGCGAGCGCCAGGGCATTCACGATGACTCAGGAGGAGGCTAGGACGGACCCCGATGTCGTGTCAGGTACGTTTCTAGTAAACCAAACTCTTGCTTCTGTGTTATTGATTCAGGTGCTAGTAAGAGTTTTATTTCTGCTGCTTTCTGTGCTAAGTTGCCTGTTAGTAGTAGAGGTGTTGATGAGCCCTTCGATGTAGAAACTGCCATAGGTAAGTCTACCAGGATTGTTGACCTGATAGAAGGCTGCGATATAGAATAGAGGGTCATAAATTTCTGCTAGACTGTTCGTGATGACCTTAGGCGGATTTGACGTAGTCCTAGGAATGGATGGTTGGCGGACTACGAGGCGAATATCATATGTCGTAAGAAGATGATTTGACTGACAGCGCCGACGGGAGTTTGGTGACGATCTACGGTGATCGAGTTACGACTATCCGAAGGTGATTTCGATGGCGGTGGCGGAAAGTGCATGAGGCGTGGATGTAGTGCCTACTTGGCCTACGTGAAGGATGTAGATACGCCAACACCACAACTGTCGGATGTACCGGTTGTGTGTGAGTTCCCAGATGTGTTTCCTGAAGATTTACCAGGTGTGCCACCGGACCGTGAGATTGAGTTCCAGATTGACTTGATACCCGGTGCCCAACCTGTTGCTAAGGCACCGTATCGGTTGGCTCCGATCGAGATGAAAGAATTGATGGAGCAACTACAAGAGTTGCTTGATAAGGGGTTCATTAGACGAGTATCTCTCCTTGGGGTGCTCCGGTCTTATCTGTGAAGAAGAAGGACGGTAGTATGAGGATGTGTATAGACTACCGCGAACTGAACAAGTTGACGGTGAAGAATCGGTATCCATTGCCGAGGATTGATGACCTGTTTGATCAGCTCCAAGGTGCCAGTTGGTTCTCGAGGATAGATCTTCGATCTGGCTACCATCAGCTGAAGGTGAAGGAGCAAGATATTCCTAAAACAGCTTTTCGCACGCGTTATGGACACTACGAGTTTCTCTATGTCTTTGGTTTGACCAACGCGCCGGCTGCTTTTATGGACTTGATGAATCGAGTGTGTCGGCCGATGTTGGATAAATCAGTGATTGTGTTTATGATGATATCCTGATTTATTCGATATCCTGATTTATTAGAAGAATAAGGCGGAGCATGCCGGTCACATTCGGGAAGGTTAGAGATGTTGAGAAAAGAGAAGTTGTATGCCAAGTTCTCCAAGTGCGCGTTTGGTTGTGCGAAGTTCAGTTTTTGGGTCATGTGGTGAACCCTGAAGGGATCATGGTGGACCCAGCAAAGTGGAAGCAGTTATGCAATGGAAGTCCTCCATAGACGCCATCGAGATCCTATAGTTTCTTGGGGTTGGCAGGATATTATAGGAGATTCATTCAAGACTTCTCTAAGATAGCTTCTCCGTTGACTAAGTTGACCTGCAAGGATGTGAAGTTGTATGGGGTCAAGATCAAGAGAAGGCCTTTGAGGAGTTAAAAGCAAGGTTGGCTCAATCTCCAGTTTTATCATTACCCAAAGGAAGCGAGGACTTAGTGTTGTATTCGGACGCTCTTACTCGGGGTTGGTTGTGTGTTGATGCAGCGAGGAAAGGTTATAGCTTATGCATCCCGACAGTTGAAAGTTTCATGAGGTTAATTACCCTACTCATGACTGGAGCTTGCAGTTGTGGTCTTTGCACTAAGATTTGGAGGCACTATTTATACGGGACGAAGTGCACCATATTCATGACGATAAAAGCTTGAAGTACTCCTCGAGCAGAAGGATTTGAACATGAGGCAAAGGAGATGGTTGGAGCTTATTAAGGATTATGATTGCGAGATCCATTACCATCTGGGCAAGGCCAACGTAGTGGCGGATGCCCTTAACCGAAAAGAGAGACCCGAGCCGATTCGAGTGAAGGCTTATCAGTTGATTATGACCTCTGATGGTGATGAAGCAGGTCAAGGAGTTTCAAGACGAGGCATTGAAAGAAGATCGTCTTAACTTTGAAAGAATGAGAGGTATGGTTGCGGAATAGGGTGAAAACACTCTTGGTGTTATAACCCGATTCGAACAGATGTGGATCCCTCGTTACGAGGATTTACGTGGGAGGATTAGGGATGAAGCTCAGAAGACTTGATACACTATTCATCCCGGTGCTACAAAGATGTATCAAGATTTGAAGAAAGATTATTGGTGGCCGGGTATGAAGCGATGTAGCGGAGTATGTGAGTAAGTGTCTTACTTGCTTGCAAGTGAAGGCCGAGCATCATAAGCCGTACGGGAAGATCCAACGTTGGATATACCAGAGTGGAAGTGGGAGCATATCACCATGGACTTTATCACGAAGTTACCACGTACAGTGAGTGGGTATGATGCCATATGGGTGATAGTTGATCGTTCAACAAAGAGTGCCCACTTTCTAACGATTCGCGAGACGTACTCCTCTGAGAGATTAGCGGATCTATTCATAAAGAGATGTAACTCTTCATGGTGTTCTGGTGTCTTATTTTCCGATCGTGACACCCGGTTTACATCTAAATTTTGGAAGAAATTCCATAATGCTATGGGGACGAGGTACGCATTAGTACGGCTTATCATCCTCAGACGGATGGTCAGTCGGAAAGGACTATTCAGACGCTAGAAGATATGCTTCAGGCATGCGTCATTGACTTTGGAGGAAGTTGGTTGATGACACTTACCATTAGCTGAGTTTCATATAAAACATTTATCATGCCAGTATTGGTATGCCCCTTATGAGATGCTATACGGTAGGAGATGTAGAACACCCGTTGTTGGGGGTGATATTGGTCAGAAGGAGTTGGGAAGTATTGAGGTGATTGAGGCTATGACTAAGAAGCTCGAAAAGATCAAAGCCTTTATGAAGGCAGCCAAAGATAGGTAGAAGTCGTATGCCGATAAGAGACGTAGACCGATTGAATTCCAGGTGGCAATAGAGTTATGTTGAAAGTAAGCGGGGAAGTTGAGCCTGAGATACATAGGGCCTTTCCGAATTATTGCTCGAGTAGGAGATGGGGACTATAGGTTAGAGTTACCTGATGAGTTTAGTGTAATTCACCCAACATTCCATGTATCTCATCTGAGGAAGTGTTTAGCAGGATGAAGATATGGTTGTACGCACTAGAGGATTGAAGTTGATGAAAGGCTTAATTATGTGGAGCAACCAGTGCCAATCATTAACCGTAAGGAGAACGGTTAAGGAATAAAGTGGTTCCTCTTGTGCGTGTACAGTGGAAGCACAGGAAGGGAGTCTACGTGGGAGACTAAAGAAGAGATGAGGCAGTATTACCCACATCTGTTTGAGGAATAATAGGTTTCGAGAACGAAACCTATATAAGGGGGGTGGACTTGTAACACCCGGATATTTTAAAGACAAGAAAGAAAGAATAAAGGTGCAGAAAAGGAAGAAACACAATTTAACCCAAGTGAGGGGCAAAAGCGTCAAAAGGACAAAAAGTATAAAAAGTTGGTACAAAAGTGGGCATGGCCGCCCACACTATCTGCACACCACTTTTCATTCGGATTTTCTAGAGAGAGAAAGAGCAGAGAGCTCTCGGATTGTGAAGAAGGAAGAAGAAGAATTGAATTCAAGGTACGAATTCTTTGTTTTTAAGTTGTTCTTGGCCGGCCTATGTCTCGGTTTTAGCTTATGTGTGTATGTTATGTTCGGGTGTGTGTTTTGGTGGATTTCTAGGTGGTTGAACTCATAGTGCAAACGGGTTGAAGAAGTCATACTCGAAGGTTGTCAAAGGTGAGGTCTAGAACCCCCTTTTTACTTGTTTTAACTGATTTTGGGGCTAAAAATGCATGTATGTATGTTTTTATGAAAATGGGTTTTGTACCCGTATGTATGTGTATGTGTGAATGTGGGTGGGTTATGATTTTGGGTGTTCTTGATGTTATGATGATGCCCTGTTCATGTTATGATGCTTAGAATGCTAGAACTAAGTTAGAACATAATGAATTGATGAATTGGGACTGATTATGATGTTATTAGTATGTGTTGGTAACCCATGCGCCCGAATAGTATCCATGCGCCCAGAATAGGCTGAATCTGACTAAGTGTTCCATGCGCCCAAAACTGCCCATGCGCCTAGGCACTCATGCGCATGCATAATGCCCATGCGCCTAGAAATTTGCCCAGGAGACTAAGTGTTGGGTCATGCTCCCAAATAATGCCCATGCGCCTGAAAGTTCCCCATGTGCCTAAGTGTTCCCATGCGCCTGAGAGGTCATGCACCTGCATAGTGCTCATGCGCCTATGCCTTAGAATATTTTCTGAAATTTTGGGGAAAATGTAAAGTGTAGGCTTTGACTTGGGATGTTCATGGGGGTAATGTAAGTTGAATTTATGATGTCATATGTGATATGATGATGATGTTATGTATAGTATGGTTATGTTTATATTATGTTCCTTATTACGTATATTATTTTCGTGGCTTTACGTGGTATGATTATGAAAGTAAATGGAAAGTATTATGTAACGTAAAGCGGAAGATAATGAAAAAGGGAACGTAATGAATGAAAGAATGCATGCATTAATGAATGATTGATGTAATGAAAAGTCTTGCAAGCAATGTATGGGGGTTCACACCCAATTAAGGGTGTTAGCTCAACTGTGTGCGGGTTAGCTACCCCGGAAGGATGCACACTGGGGTCTAATCTTTGTGAGTGACCATATGTATAGGACCCTTGCCGCTTGCCCTAGGTACTGGAGTCAGCTTCGTGCACAATGTTCTAGGTCTATGATTGACCTCAGGCCCAGTAACCAGCTTCGTGCACAATGTTCGGGGTATAGCACATGGCATTGGTCCGGAATGAAATATGAATGATAATGATGAGTGTACTTGCCCCAGGACCAAGGGTCAGTTTTGTGCACAATGTTCGGGGTACAGTACATGTCATCGGAAGTTAATGAATGTACGTAAGGTACGGTAAGGAAGATAACGAATGATAAGATGATGTACGATGATGAATGAACGAAAGTTAACGAATGACGATGAAAGATTATAATAAATTATTATCTATGTGTACGTATGATGCATGATCACGTGTGAAAGTAAAGAAAGAATGATTTTAAACGAAAGAAGAGTATTTTATTTTATAAAACTAGAACTCACTCAACAACGCTGACTTTTATGTGTTTCCAGTTGGCAGGTAATGTTGCTGAGGATGGCACGGGGCAGCTACTTGGCATTTTGGATGGCATCCGTTGTTTAAATTATAATGTTTTTGTGATGTAATGCAACGAGTAATATTTTGTAATCTATCAACGATGTATTATTTTGCAAAAGCAATATATATATATGAAATGGTTTGTTTAAAAGAATTCCGCTACAATATTTTAGTAATGTTAATCTATGTTTTATGCTTTGTGTGCAAAGATTGACCAGCTGTAAGCGTTCCAGGAACGGGGCCTTACAGCCTTGAGGATCTAGCTTGTCATCAGACTCGCTGGTGACATAAGGATCACATCCCCATACTCTAAGGTAAGACAAATTAGGTTTATACCCATGCAATATCTTATATGGAGTTTTGTCTACCTTCTTAGACGGTGCCAGATTGACAAGGCGGGGGGGTCATAAGAGCATAACTCCAAAAGGAGTGAGGTAAGTTAGTTCTACACATCATCGATCAAACCATATTAAGTAGGGTTCAATTTCTCCTCTCACTCACACCATTAAGTTGGGGTGTGTCGGGTGGAGTGAACTTTGAAACAATTCCACATTCCTTTAGATGATTAGTGAACTCTTGGCTTAGGTATTCTCCACCTCGATCTGATTAAAGTACCTTGATAGTTTTACCATGTTGGTTTTCTACTTCGTTCTGAAACTCTTTGAACTTTTCAAAGGTTTCTTGTCTATGCTTCATGAGGTAGACATAGGCGTATCGACTATAATCGTCAATAAATGTAACAAGGTATCTTTCGTGATTTCTAGACATGTTTCTGAAAGGACCACATACATCAGAATGTATTAGTGCTAACAGATCCTTGGCCCGTTCACCAACATGGGTGAAAGGATCCTTTGTGAGTTTGCCAGCTAAGCAAGATTCGCTTCATCAAAAGATTCATGTCCTGTGTATTCAAGAATCCCTTCGGACTGAAGCCTTTTCACACAAGCCTTGCTTATGTGGCCAAGTCTACAATGCCATAGAAACGTATCGTTAATTCCAGATTTGATACGTTTTGTAAGATTATATATGTTATGTTTGTTTGAATATCAATCTCATAAATACCACTTCAAGGTTTAGCCTCAAAATAAAGGACATCATTCAAGTAGGCAGAAATAAATGCATCATTAAAAACGTACTTGAATCCTTGTTCAAACAATAAAGAAACTGAAATAATGTTTCTGGTTAAACAAAGAGCAAACAAACAATTATCTAAAATAATTATAAGGCCAGATGGACAAGAAAGATAATATGTTCCAGTTGCAAGAACTGGTACTCTTTTCCCATCACCAACGATGAGCTGCATGTCGCCTTGTTTCAGTTTCTTCCACTTTTCAGGCTCCTGCAAGACATTAATGATATGGTAACCACATCTAGTATCAAATACCCATTTGTTGCTAGAAACAGTGAAAAGTTCAATAACATAAATCAGAATACCTGAAGAAGAGCCTTCATCATTGGCCTTCTTCGCCTTCAGCTAGGCTAGATAGTCAGGACAGTTACGTCTCCAGTGCCCCATCTTATTGCATTCAAAATAGTGTTGCTCCTTAGGGGGGTACTGCTTTGTTTTTAGCCAGCTGTTTGTTGTTGGTGGCAGACTTGGCAGTAACAACTTTACCTTTACCCTTATTGTTATAAGATTTCTTCTTGGGGTTTGGCTTCCTAACACCAGTAGATCGAACCATCAACATTTGACTGGCTTTACCTGGTATGTTTTGCTCAGCAGTTTTGAGCATACCGTGTAGTTCAGCTATACTCTTAACCTATGCATTCATATTAAAGTTCATTACGAACTGGTCGTAAGAACTAGGCAGGGAGTTCAAGATGAAGTCTGCTGCCATTTCATCCTACATAGGATAACCAAGTTTGGCCATTTGGTCGATGTACCCTTTCATATTAAGCACATGGGCACTAACAAGCAAGCCTTCCTGCATTTTGCAGGATATAAGCTGCTTCATGGTATCATAGCGCTTTTGTCGGGCCTGTTTCTGAAACATGCCCTTAAGTTGCTCAATCATGTCAAATGCAGCCATGTCCTCCATGTTCTTCTGGAGATCAGGGGACATGGTGGCTAGCATATGGCAGGCTACCTCATCGGCATCCTCCTTAAATTTTTCCCAAGTTCTATGAGCAGCGGCCGTATTGTTTTCAGGCTGGTTGGGAACAACGCTATCTAAAACATAGAGCTTTTTCGCCATCTTGAGAACAACTCTCAAATTACAGTGCCATGAGAGAAAGTTGATGTTATCAAGTTTCTCTTTCTCAATAATAGACTTAAGAATGAAGGAGTTATTGGTTTCTGAAGACATCTGTTTAAATAAGCAAAAATAAATTAATTAGTATTTTCTATGTATTATTTCTTTATTTTAATTAATTACCCATTTAAAGTAATTTTAAATAAGAAATGAGAATCTGGCTTGGTCAGTTACTAAAGGTAGCCGGGGCACGCAACATTAGTAAGTGACTAGGCAGACTGATAACACTTATCTATTGTGAAAATTGCACAACTCTCGGGTATGAGGCCGCAACAACAACATTTGTCAATGCATTGATACATTTAGCCTCTTCTATGCCCACTTTTCTCTCTAGACAGTTGTGGCATGTAATAAGAGAGAAAAGTAATAGTCATCCTAAAATAGGTATGTGTGGAAGGGCCGGATGTGTCAACGAATCCCTTGCACCTTGAAAGATTAAACTACATATCAAGTGTGGTGTTGTGGCTCCAAACACTGATGTTTTACTTAATGTTCCAATTGTTCCTTATAATAGGGTGGCATAGACTACTAAGTTTATCTATGGGATCCAATTTTAGTGTTTACCGAATAGGGTCAAACACAACGTATAATTAAGTCATACGTGCGTTTAAAAGTCTGTTTTACAATATTCAGTTCGTGATAATAATTGACGAACCCTTTCATCTCTCGGGACACCAAATTTTAATACCTTATTAAAAATAGGTTTGTCGCGAGATAGATAACCGATTTTAAGTTGATAATTTTAAATTATTAAGTTTTAAATTTTGAAATTTAAAACTAATTTCAAATTTAAAAACTTATCTAGTTATTCTTTTAAATAGATAATTGATTTTAATTCAAAATTATCAAGTTTTAAGTTTTGAAATTCAAATTAATTTTTGAATTTGAAAACACTTATCCAGTTATCTCTTTTTAAAACAAACAATTTGTTTTTCATATTTTAACAAGTTGTAAAAATAAGTTTAAAACTTGTTATTTATTTGATTGTAAAAAAAATATTTTTAATTAGTTTGATATTAGGTTGGATGTTATAACAATTATAAAATAAAGCAACCATAATAGCAAAGTAATATGTAAATCTAATGGTTATGATTGTTTGATCTCACTAGAGCCAATTAGCAAGATCATACCAGGTCACGGGGTCAAAACACAAAACAACCACATGGATGGACCTACGTGAATCTAGTTGTCTTGATGGGCTCCCACTGACTCCTTGATTCGTCTTGTTTCCAATTTGGCTTCGGGTCTTCAAATATTACAATATTTACAAATGAAATACATAATAAAAGAAAACACTAATCTATTACAACTTTGAGCCATCAAATGGGCCAAAACCAAAAACTTTAACAAAAACAAATCACATCACAACCAGTGAACCACAGGGTCTAGCCAGATTTACATATTAAAACACAATCAAAATAAAACAATCAATCTTTTGGTTAATAAATATATAACCAAAATATATAATTGCCCTCAATAATAAATCAAAAACTTTAATTAATTTTGAAGTTTGTGATCTATAACCGGTTAACAGACCGGATCTGATTTGCATGTTGTAAGCATGGCTCTGATACCACGGTTGTGTTCTGTGGTATCTTGGTTAGGTTTATTTATCAAAACAATTTTGATAATTATTAATCATATTAATAATAGTTAACGTAGCGGAGTAAAAATCAAAATACCAAATTGAACCCGACAGGATCTGGGTTACAAACAATGAAAATACGAAATATTAATAACCTACTGATAAGATATAATATAACTTGGTGGTTAATAATTAACCGTTTGAGACACCGAGGATTCAACGATTAATTGCTAGAAACGAACGAACACGATCCGGGACATGACTAGATGGCGCGGGCCGCGATCGGGAACTTGGATTTGTGTTGTTGTATACGATCAGAAGAAAGAAAAATTGTATCTCCTTTGTTCACCGTCAATTAAGGTTACAATATATATGTGATGGTTTGGGGTTTGTAATCAAGAGATAAACTAAACCCTAATGATCCTTATATATTGATAATTAATATTAATCTTTTTGCGGGCCCCGGGCCCGGTCAGATTAATATTAGCCCATGTGTCAAACCAAAAACCCGAAACAATAACATTTAACACTTAAACGTTTTAGTTAAATAATTTATAATTTTGTAAATTATTAAAGCCGATCTAGTTCGTAAACGCCAATTAATTAAATTTAGTGGGTTTGTAAATCGTTGTCCAAGGTGTAACTCTTACGGGTCATAGCTCAGTTGGCAACGTCAATCAATCGAACCCCGTACATAATCCAACAATCTTAACATACATATATTGATCATGTTAAAATTTTAACATTTTAACATACATTTTAACAAACAAAAATTTGAACCTGTTGTCACAGCGGACACACTAACATACATCCGTTGCAGCTATGTTAGAGCTCTTAGAAGATTAACATTTGTCTTTTGCGTTTTGTCATAGTATAGGGACTTATTTTGTAAATATATGTTCCTTATTTTTCTTTGATAGTATAAATAGGATAGTTTATGTATTGTGTAGGGTAAACAACGAAACGGTTAGAACAGATCTGAACAACTGTAACTCATCCTTACATTTTGTATCCTAAGCTTTTGCTATCAATGAAATCTATGAATTTTTGAAGTAATTGCTTGTGCTTTTTACTTAGTATTTGAATTGATCATTGCATTATGATATCATCACAAATCAATCCATTTGAACCTATCAATTGGTATCAGAGCTTTCAGTTCAGTGATCAGAGCTTATCGGCATTATTGAGCTCTTTGAATCACTTGAAATCTTTGTTGATTGCAATTTGATTGATTAATTGTTGTTTTCAGTTATGTTTCATCCATAGAAACATGATTTTAATCACAATTTGGTGTTTAATTCGTACAGATCTGAGTATTGATTAGATATGTGTTCGAACTGTGTTCTTTATTCTCGAACATTTATTCAATCAAAAAACAGATTTGTAGTTGTTGTTTGATCAAAATGTTGATTGATGATTGTTAATCGATCTATTTACTACCTAATTGGAAGTTTTTAGATCAATTGAACAAGTTTTGAAGAATTTCATAAAATCTGAGTTTGTTGAAGATGATGAATTAGGCGCTTGTGTTGTGAAAAACTGCTGAAATTTGCTAAGTGTTCAGAAGCCTTGCAACTGTTTAGGCATTTTAGCACTGTTAAGGCGTTTTCAGAACATGCGTTTTTCAACTATTGGGACGTATTGTGACTATTTGGTCGCATTGAGACTTTGTTGAAACTTAAGCAATTCTAGACGTATGAGAACTGTTTGGGCGTTTTTACCTCAGGTGTTTCTACACTGTTTGGGCGTTTGAGAACTGTTCGGACGCATCATCAGTCAGGCATTTCAGAATTCAACTAAGGCATTCCCTTAGGCGTTTCTTGTTCAAAGTTAGTCATTTCAGAAGTGTCAGGCGCTTCAATATTCAGACTTATCAGAAAACACTTAGAAATTTTTGAAAAACTACAATCCAAAAATATTTTCATTTCATAGTTTCTTTTTAAAATTTTAAAAACAGCAAAAACAAGTCATTTTCATTAATTCAAAAATACAAAATGGTTAAGTCTGAAGATTCTGAGAACAGGGTTCTCAAGCTCAAAATAGAGCTAATTTCAAAAATTGGTCTCTTAGATTGAAGCATCATCTAAACTCCACTGACACTGATTTGTGGAAGTCAATAGAGAAAGGACCACATATCCTAATTACATCCGATGGTCCTGACAGAGGATTTGTTTATACATAAGACTCTCTAGAACCGTATCCTGAGGATGGTCTACATGGTGATGACTTAAGGAAGGTTAAGAATGACATCAAAGCTTATTCATTGATGTGCAAGGGGTTACTATTAGAAGTGTTGACTAGACTTGAAAGTTATCAAACTGGTTACACCATGTACATAGATTTGAAGATTATTTATGAAGGTGGTAAAGAGATACAAGATCTCAAAAAGCAAAAACTCAAAAGGCAATTGGAGTTATTTGAACATCTTTCTAGGAAAAAAATCAATCAAATGAGGAACAGATTCATGCAATTAACTACTGAAATGTCAACTACTGGTATCAAAAATGATCTCAAAGATCTAAATTACAGACTTCTAAATGCTCTTCCATCTTCATAGACAGCCAGCCACTCTGTTGAAGCATACTGAAAAGTTTCCAATGGATCTGAATCTTTTGATTGCCAAAATTGAATCAGTTGAAATTGATGAGAGCTCCAGAAACAATGATAGAGCTGCATCAATGTCTCAGTATAAGTACGTTGCTTCTCTTGCTAACATAGTGAAGAATGCTTTTCTGGAAAAAGATGATAATTCTCCAAAAGATGAGGGTGATTTGTTTGTTGGAGCTGGTTTCTTCATAGATTCTTCTTACATAAGTGCTCCTGTTTATACAACTCAACCTCAATCTCCTTTGAAAACTCAAACTCCTAAACCTCAAACTGAGACTTCATCTTCTAACTTTGTTATAGGATGATGAGTCAAAATCTGCTTTTACTGCTTTCATGGCAAGTTTTCATGCTTATCAATGTAGTCATATAACCAAGTTAGATCTTGTTTTGCAGGATTTGTTTAAGATGGATCCTGATGATGTGGAAGAGATGGACTTGAATTGGTAGATGGTAATGATTGTTTACAGAACACAGAAACACTCATATGTTAACAGGAATTCCAAGCCCAGTGCGAACAAAACTGTTGGCTTTGACAAATCAAAGTCAAGGTGTTTCTACTACAACAGTTATGGTCATTTCTCAAGGGAATGTAAAGCTCCTAGAAATCAAGGTGGAAATGGTCAAGTAGGTTCTAGCAGTCAAAGATACCAATAGCAGTCTCAGAAAACCTTCAAAAGCCTTATGAAAGTCTTCCCATGCCAGAACTTAATGATGAATCAAAATCATCTGAAAAGCCAAAGAAAGCTCTTGTTGTTAGCATCAAAGATGGCTATGACTGGAGTGCTTATCCTGAACAATTCATAGCTGATCTAATATCTAGTTTAGCTCTTGTTGCTAAAGTTCAAAATGAAGACAGGTCCGAAGAAAATGATCCTAAGGCAGATGGTGATTCAGAAAATGTTGATGAAGATTATGATTGGAGTGACAAATCTGATATAAAAGAGGATTCAGAAGAAATTGCACTCATGGCTCAGTCTGAACAACCAAAGGTTAAGCATCCATCATCTGACTCTGAGACTTCTTTTTCAAGTTATCCTGAAATTCCTGTTGAAGTCAGAGAGAAAATGTGCATAAAAGCATGTTTTGATCAAGTTGAGCATTACAAAACATATTCATTTAAAACCTATGACAAACTTAAACAAGAAGAAGAAATCACAACAAACTAAAAAATGATCACAAAGTCTCTGATGAAAAGATCTTATCTCTACAAATCTCATGGAATAAAACTCTAAAAGAACTTGAACTTGTTAAAAAACAACTTGAGGAGATGACTAAAAGTTTAGAAGAAGAAAAAATAGCTCATGCTGCAACACAGGTGGATCTACCTAAAGTTAAAAGTTCTAAAACAATTGTTGAATAGTGATAAGTGAGAGGAAAGATAAAAACAAACAGGTCTAGGTTTTACACATGAGCCCATGCCTGAATCTATCACAAACACTTTACTAGAAAACTTTAACACACATGATCACTCACCTAAAAACAAAGCTAAGCTAAAAGCCTTTCGAAATAAGAAAAAGAATTCTGAAAGTGATGAAGAGAAAACTAATGTTGAGATATTTGGGGAACAAGATTCTGAAAAGATCAAAAATGGTCATCTAGTGAAAGTTAAATCTTCCGAACCACGACCAAAGAATAAGAAAATGTTTGTTCCCAAAGAGTATTGACAGGATCAGTGATCTAAGTTTGATCAATTAGAGTTGAATCGCAGCGGAATTAGAACAAGAATTAGACAAATATAGCAAGAACACAATAGATATTCAATGGAACAGTACACGGTTATAGAGAAAGAGGGTTTTCTGCAAAAGGGATAATATCATTCATGCACAAATGCTTCGGTATGGCGGCCGCTAAGCTTCGCATTACAATTAGGTCAACATTCCTTATATAAAGGAATGTGACGTCTGCTGATGTCACTTGATAGTGACATTAACAGAATTATTACAAACAACTGAAAGTAAGCAAACTACTGAGAATGTTCACAACAACTGAGAACATCTCAGAGTATGCTAAGTACAAGATGAAACTAAAACTACTGAAACTACAAGTACTGATTACAAGAAACATAAAACTACTGATTACAAAAGAACTGAAAGGAAAATATAACTACTGAAAGGAAACCATCACAACTACTGAAGAGGTCTTCTTCAGCTGTTGTGACAACATCTGAAACTTGGTCTTCAGTCTTTGTCTTCAGCTTTTGTCTTCAGACTTTGTCTTCAGTTCTTTAGCTTCAGACTTTGTCTTCAGCTTTTTCACTTCAGACTTTGTCTTCAGCTCTTTCACTTCAGACTTTGTCTTCAGACCTTGTTATCAGTTGATGTCTTCAGCTGTTGCAGACTACTTCAGTTGTTGTAATGTCTGTGGGACTTAAAGGTTTTTCTGATCAGGCTCATTGGTTCTTTTGGTCCAACAAACTCCCCCTGAACCAATGCAGCCAAAACCTTTAAGCTTATTGAGGTCCCACTTATTCTTGGCAGAAATACTCTCTTGATCAGCTTCAGAGATATCAGATAAGCACAGGCCAGGGAACAGGTTTCAGTAGATGTGAATGTCAAAGGATGGAAGGGAACTCTGTCTTGGGGAACTGGACACAGAGCTGTTATCCCAACCATGAAACCTACTTCCCATTGATGAGTCTATAAGACTCTCTGACGTAGGCCTCAAGGAGAACAACTTGTTCCTCCTTAGTGAGTTCTTCTGCTTCTCCTTCGAAGAAGAACTCTGGGCCATAGTACTCTGATAGGTACTTTACTGTCTTTCCATTTTTCAACTCAACAGTTGTTATCTCTCTGTAAGCAAATTCATCTGGGTGAGTCCCTTCTAATAACAACTGGAGTTCATTTTTCTTGATCTCTTCAAGCCTCTTGTATAACAACCCCTTCTTGACCATTTTGTTCTCCATTAGAGTTTGAGGGGTCATCTTTGACTTGTAGGCTCTCTTGAAGTCTTCAAGTATCTCCCAGGGTGAGACTACAATGGCCAACATAATAACAGCATCTATGGTCTTTCTCACTTGGCCATTGTATCTACTTGGTATGGATTTCTTATGAATTCTAGAACTAACCCTGGGGTCTGGCCAAATCCTTACTCTCTCCTTTTGATATTGAAAGGTATGCCTGAGAGCATACAGCCTTTGAGCGTGTTTCTTCATGGCTTGTATAGATGATGACTGAGGAAACTCTTTGTCAACCATCTTCAAAAGTTGCTCATCGTGCTGTTTCTGCTGTTCTTCTTCTTCAATCTTAACTTTCACCATTTGCCTCTGAAAGTCTGGTGTGATCATTTGTTGACTTCTGGGCTCAGGTATTTTTAGAACAGCAGAGATTGGCAGACTGTCTTCTTCATCATCTTCTTCTTCTTCTTCTTCCATCCTCAACACCCTTCTCCTCCTTCTGGGTGCATCATTGGATGTGGTTTGAGGTGGTTTTTGGGGTAAGGGAGTTGGTTTTGAGGGTTGAGTTGGTTTAAGTTTAGGTTTAGGGATTGGTTTGGAGAGTTGTGGGGTTGGTTGTTTTTGAGTGGGAGTTTGGGAAGGCTGATCTAGCATTTTTGTGGTAAGTTTGGCTTTGGAAAGCTTGGCCATATCAGTTCTCTTCCCAGCACCTGCTTCATCTAAGGCTTCGATAATCAACCCCTTATTGAATGCTTCAGAAGCACAGATTCTGGTGGTTATTGCCAGAATACTGTCTCTGGTCCATGATTTAATCTCAATTAATGATCTTCCCAAGTATTTTGCAATAAACCTGATCATTATCTCCAACCTCTCCCTTTCCATCACACTGTAACTGGCCCATCTCTCTTGTATCTCTTTAATCTCCAGCCTTCTGATCTCAGTGTCTAATGTAGCTGTATCAAAGCCTGTCTGAAGAGTTGGTCTATTATTCTGTCCATTGATCTGCTGTGAGCTTCATCAGCTTCTTTAACCAGATCTTCCAATGATTTCTCTTCATCAGGCTTTTGAGTTTCAGCACTTTTCTTTCTCTTGTATGTGATCAGCTGTTTTTCCTTTTCTAACTCCTTTTCTTTCTCTTGTTGTTTCTCATCTTCCACTCTCTTTCTCTTTCTTTCTTTCACTGCCTTAGACTCCCCCTTTTTGGGTGCATTGGGTTCAGGGGTTTGAATGGCAGAAAGCTTCTTTTGCACAGCATCATCAACAAGTGTTTGTAGATTTGAGGAGATCCTCTCATCAATGGCTTTATGCACAATCTCATTGATGATGGGAGTGATGAGAGGTAAGGAATGTTGAAAGGTAGCAACCATCTGCTCAGAGGGGTTCTGTCCCTGAGAGGTGGTGCCAAAAGCAGTGGCTGGTGGCTCAGTTGAGTGTAGTGGCTGAGTGTTTGGTGAACCTTCAGATGAAGGTGCCATCTGTGGGTTTATTGGGGCAGATGGACTTTGATCCTGAGACATTTTGGCAAGCAGTTCTTTGAGTCTGCTCACCTCAGCCTCAAGGATTGTGTTATGGGCTAAGACATCGAAGAAAAAGCCCAGGTCATCATCAGTCTTTGCTGAATCACCTGACCTCCTGATTGAATCAGGATGTACATGCCCTGAGTGTAGATCAGTTGTAGCATGTGCCCCTTGTTCTTGGTTCTGGGGACTTCCTGCCTCAGGACTGAGTCCTTCATCGGCAGTTGCCTCTGGTGAGGTCTTAGAGATGTTACCAACTGCATCCTGTTCATTTGCTGAATCAGTAGAAGTGGCAGCCTCACCAGATGTTCTAACCTCCTCCTCTACACGGGGAGATTGAACATTATAACCCCTGTGCTGTGGGTTATCAGCAGCATTTTGGTCCTCTTCCTCAGCTGTTGAGGTTCTCCCCATTGTAATTGGTTTCTGGGGAGGAGGAGAGGAATGCAGCTGACTCAGCACTTGTGCAACTATAATGGTTGGGCTTTGAGGGGCGGTTGCATTTGGAGATAGGTTTGAAGCAGATTGCACCCGGGGTGACTGGTGCTCTTCAATGGTAACCTTCTCAATTGAGATAGGTTCCAGCATTGTGGTATCCCCAATTATGGTTGCATCAGGATCCTGTTGAGAGGATGCCTGAGCGGCTAGGGCTGGTGGAGTCTTTGACACTACTGGGGGGTTAGAACCAGTAAGTGTTTCCTGTATTGGTGGTACAGGGGCATCCTCAGGGGACTCATCTCCCTGAGTAGCCTTTTTGGGCTTTTTGGTGTTGGGTTTGGTGGGGACTTTGGATCTGGAAGTGGAGGCTGTGGGTTCCCGCTGCTTGGGTTTTAGCAGCCGGGCAGCCCCTTTCAGTGTAGGGTCAGAGTTGTGCCTGGAGTATACTTCAGGCAATACAGCCGGAGCAGGGACTCCAAGGCCAACAAGGCCGTCTGATTTTAGCTGATTTAAAATTATGGCCATGAGAAACCTGGGATATAATATCCATCTGTTTGCCACAGGTTTCAAAGCCAGATCCTTTAGTTCCATGAAAACTATCTCAGAAAAATTTAGATTTTGTCGTTCAAAGATAGAGTATAATACCTGTTGCCATCGGGAGGACATCTGATCCCATGAGGAGGTTTTTGATGCAAGGCAGACATTCACCATGTGGAATATAAGACGTTCAGCATCATGGAAGTGCTTCTTCAGAATGGTGGTAGCACTTAAGTCTCCTTCATACCCGTTATTGATGAAAGACATATCAGTTGTGCCTTTCGGGTATTCTGTGACACAGGTGGCATCATGTAGATTTAGGGTTTGTCGAATGATGTCTGGAGTGATGACCACCTGTTTCTGGTTAACCAACGACTGGAGAGTGATTTGGCTATCATTCTCACCAGTTTGCACAGAGACGTTGGTCCAGAATTGGCTTAGGGAATCGGGGTATATGGTAGGATTCAGAAGAAAAGCGGTTCGGTACTGGGAATCTACCATAAGATCGATGGCATTATCAAATTTGTTCCAAAAGGCCGATTTCGAGAGGTAGGCAACACAGTTGTGTCTGGGTTTGAGTTTCATGGTCGCCATTGTTGAGAGAGTGAAGGACATAAAACGGCTAATGAAACGTTTGAAAGTAGGTTTAGGTATTTATAGGGTAAGAAAAGGCTGATATAAAACGACTGAAAGTGTTGGTGCTGTCATCAGTTGTTTGAAAACAACTGAAGACCTGGTTTTAACTTTCAGAAGTTGTAACAACTGAAGACTTGGTATTAGTCATCAGTAGTTGTGAAACTACTGAAGACATGGTTTTGGCTTCAGGTGTTGTAAACAACTGAAGATTTGGTGTTAGTCATCAGTAGTTGTAAAACTACTGAAGACATGGTTTTGGCTTCAGTTGTATGAAGTGAAACAGCAGTTGTAGAAACAACTGAAGAGAAAAGTTTCTCATCAGCTGTTGTCGTCAATTCTTAGCTCATCAGCTGTTTCATTCTGACCTCAACACTTATCAGACTTTTTGTCTGATTTTCAGACGTTTCATTGGTCATCAGTACTTATCTGTTATACTGACATCAGTAGTTGTAACTACATCAGTAGTTGTAACCACATCAGTTCTTTTCAACAGATAGAGTACTTCAGTACTTTTAAGTAATTTAGTCTTCAGTAGTTATGAAAACTACTGAGGATAAAAGAACTTATCAGTACTTATTTGTGACAATAGTATACGAATGCTCATCAGTACTTGTTGACTGAGATCATCAGTAGTTGTCACTTATTCTAGCTGCAGCATACCAAGCCTTAACACTAGGTTTTGGAAAGTTGAACTGTCCAAAGGCTTAGTAAATATGTCTGCAAGCTCATCAGCACTAGGAACAAACTTTGGATCAATCAGACCTTTTTCAAAACAATCCCTAATAAAATGGTGTCTGATCTCAATATGTTTGGTCCTAGAGTGCTGGACTGGATTCTTGACAATACAAAGAGCTGAAGCACTATCCATTAGTAATGGAGTCTTAGTCTCTGTAATGCCATAATCCAATAATTGATTCTGAAGCCAGAGTACCTGAGATGTACAACTTGCAGCAGCAATGTACTCGGCTTCAGCAGTGGATGTAGCAACAGATGTTTGTTTCTTACTCTGCCAAGAAACCAAACAGTTGCCTAGGAATTGACATCCACCAGAAGTTGATTTTCTAGTTAATTTACACCCTGCATAGTCACTATCAGAAAAAGCAACTAATTTGCAAGAGTGCCCAGTGGAATACCAAAGACCTAGAGATTGAGTACCTTGCAGATATCTAAAGATCCTCTTGACTGCAATCAAATGAGACTCTTTAGGAGCAGCCTGAAATCTAGCACAAACACAAGTTGCAAACATAATATCTGGTCTAGAAGCTGTTAAGTACATCAAGGACCCAATCATACATCTGTAAAGTGTTTCATCAACAGCTTTACCTTTCTGATCTGCATCCAGTTGTGTGGTGCTGCACATGGGAGTAGAACAGGGCTTACAGTTTTGTAAATCAAACTTTTCCAAAAGACTCTTTGTGTATTTTGACTGATGAATGAAAGTTCCATCAGCCTTTTGTTTGATTTGCAAACCTAGAAAGAACTGTAATTCTCCCATGGCACTCATTTCGAATTTTTGTTGCATCAACTTTGTAAATGCATCACACAACTGTGGATCAGAGGATGCAAAAATAATATCATCAACATAAATTTGAACAAGGAGCTTATGCTGACCCACTTTCTTAATGAACAAAGTTTTATCTATGGAGCCTCTAGTGAAATTATTCTGAAGAAGAAAATTTGACAGTGTTTCATACCAGGCTCTAGGAGCTTGTTTCAACCCATAAAGAGCCTTATCAAGTTTATACACCCAATCAGGATGTTTATTATCCTCAAAACCTGGTGGTTGACACACATAAACCTCTTCTTTTATTTTACCATATAAAAATGCACTTTTGACATCCATTTGAAAAACTTTAAGATTGTGGAATGCAGCATAGGCTAAGAACAATCTAATTGCCTCCAGTCTGGCTACAGGGGCAAAGGTTTCATCATAATCAATACCTTCTTCTTGTGAAAACCCCTGGACAACCAGTCTGGCCTTGTTCTTGACAATTTGCCCATTTTCATCTGTTTTATTCCTAAACACCCATTTAGTGCCTATTGCACACTTACCTGGGGGTAGAGGAACCAGTTCCCACACTTGCTGCTTTTTGAACTGAAGAAGCTCAAGCTGCATGGCATCAACCCATCCATTGTCTCTTAATGCAATATGATAGTTCTTTGGCTCTTGCTGACTGATGAAGAGAGCATAGAAGCAGAAGTTGGACAATTGACTTCTAGTTGAGACACCAGCATTGATATCACCAATGATTTGAGACATTGGGTGATTCTTCAGCTCTTGGTACACTATGAGATCTGTGCAAGTGTTTGTAGCACGCTCAGCAGCAACAGATGTTGATCCAGATTCTTGAAACCAAGTATTAGATGGCAAGTCAAATGAAGTAGAGGATTCAGAAATCTCATCAGCATTTGTTGTGGATGGTGCTACTGAAGCTACAGGAACATCAAGTTTAGTAGACTCAGGCAGTTGATCACTAAACTTGAATAGGTGAGTACTGGGATCATCATCAACATCAGTACCACCAGATGGATGACTAGCTGCAGAAGGTGATGAATTCACATGATCTGCAACAGCTGGAGGCTGATAAGGAACATATTGCAGTATGTCCAGATCAAACAACTCCACAGGGTTTTGTGGGATTTTGTCCTTAGGAGATTCATTGAACTTCACATGCAAGGTTTCTTCAACCATCTTTGTTCTGCAGTTGAACACTCTGTAAGCCTTGCAAGTGGATGAATACCCAACAAAATACCCTGCATCCACCTTAGAATCAAACTTTTGGAGTTGATCCTTTGTGTTGAGAATGTAACAAGGACACCCAAATGCTCTGAAGAATGAAATTAGAGGAGCCAAATGATGTAGAACTTCATAAGGAGTCTTCATCAACCTCTGATTCACTAAAGCTCTATTTTGCACATAGCATGCTGTGTTGACAGCTTCAGCCCAAAAGGTCAGTGGCAAACCAGAGTCAGCCAACATGGACCTTGCAGCTTCAATTAGGGTCCTGTTCTTTCTCTCCACTACTCCATTTTGTTCTGGAGTCCTTGGGATGCTATACTGCCTCTTGATTCCTTTTGAAAGGTAGAAATCATCAAGTGTATGGTTTCTAAATTCAGTTCCATTATCACTTCTTATACACTTGACTGATAGGGAATACTGCTTCTCAACATACAACACAAAGTTAATAATTGTCTGAGCAGCCTCATCCTTTGAATGCAAGAAGAAGGTCCATACAAATCTGGAGTAATCATCCACAATTACCAGACAGTATTTCTTCTTTGCCATGCTCATTACTCTCACAGGACCAAAGAGATCCATGTGCAGTAATTGCAAGCAGGCAGTGGACTTTGGTTCTTCTATAGGAGGGAATGAAACTTTGTGTTGTTTTCCTTTTAAACAAGCAGTGCAGGTTTCATCACAGTGGAACTCCTTTATTGGTAGACCTCTCACTAAACTATTGTGGATCAGCTGATTCATGTTTTTGAGATTAACATGACCCAGCCTTCTATGCCACAGTTTAGATTCCTGAGGAGAGGCCTTGGAGAACAGGCAAGGATGACCTTTTAAATCAATCTTCTTTGACAAATCCAAGGCATATACTCTTCCTATCCTGTTGGCCTTCAGGAGAGTATGTTCATCCAATACCTTGTCAATCAGCCTCAGAACTTTGGAAGACAGAATCCGGCAGTTCTGGCTTGTGAAAAGTGCAACATGCCCTTTATCACACATCTGACTGACACTCAGTAGATTATACTTGAGATTCTCCACATGGTTAACATCATCAAATCTGATTTCTCCATTTGACACAAATCCTTTCCCGATGATGTAACCCTTAGCATCATTTCCAAATGAGACAAATCCCTTCTTTCCTTGAGAGTAGTCATTAAGAAGAGAACTGCTCCCAGTCATATGCATAGATCCTCCACTGTCTACATACCAGATGCTTCTTTGGCATGCTGAAGAACCCTGCATTTATCATAAGAAACTAGTTAGCTTTAGAGACCCAAACCTTTTTGGTTTTGGGTCTGTTTTCATCAACAGATTTAACCATAACTTGTTTCTCATGATTAACAGCTGATGAAGGTGGAGATGGTGCTGAAATGGATTTCTTAGATTTGGGCTTGGATTTCCTTTTCAGTGGTTTGATCACAGGTGCATCTAGTTGGTTAACTCTCCCCAACAAATGCTGAACCATCATAACAAGTTGTGTCTGATTTGTTGCTAAAGCCTTCAGCTCATTTGACACATCAGTACTTGTTTTTGATGAGTTCCTGTGACCCACCATTTCCTCCTTCTTGAAATTCACAGACTTAGTCTGATGTTTATCATGAGGAACACTATCAGCTGTTTTCTGATAAACCCCATCCTTCTTTTTGGATTTTGGTGAGGCCTTGGGTTTATCAGTTTGAGATGACTGTGGTACAAACTTGGTCTCAAACTCATTTTTCATTTTATTAATCTCTTCTTTAATGAGCTTATCTCTGTTGAGTTTGGAACCCTTTTTGTACCAGCATTCATCAGATAGATGATTGAATTTACCACATATTTCACATGGCTTATTCTTCATCTTGGATTGATCAACTGCTGAAGTGGAAACTACTGAAGGTGTGATCTTCAGTACTTTCCTCCTTTCAGTACTTGTGTTAAGTACTGAAGGATCGGTAACAACTGAAGACTTGTTCTTCAGCTGTTCTCTATCCGTCCTGAAAGACCGTATGATAGATTCCTCAGCAGTTGTTAATCCTTTTATTTCAGCAGATTTGAAATGCTTTTCAGATGTTGTGACTTGCCCTTCAGTACTTGGAGTACTTTGAGGGACAACATCTGAATTGCTCAGCTTCATGTGTTTATCAGCATTTAAACCATCAGGCAATTGATTTGCTGAGATCTTAACACTGACTTCATCCTCTAATTTTGTATTATCATTTGAGGATGAATCACATGATGATGTGGTTTGGAAATTACTTTCACCTTCAGATTTTACTATTGATTTTGAAGTAAAATCAGTAGGTGGTGCAGTATGATTGTAACCTATTCCAAACTTCACATTTGAAGCTGTTTGCTTGCTGAGAAGCATTTCAAATCCCTTGCAGGATGTTACCCAGCGGTCACACTCAACTTGGGTAGCTGCAAGTGTCTCTTTGAGACTTCTGTGGTTCTCAAGTATGACCTCTACCTTAGCCTTTTCATCATTAAGTTGGCATTTAAGCTTGTAAATCTCATCATCTTTGTCATTAAGAGCAGACTCATACTCAGCTTTTCTTTTGGAAATAGTTTTCTCAAGCTCAAGATTTTGATTGATTAAAGCTACATTTGCCTCTCTAATAGAGACAAAGGCAGCTATGCATGATTCAGAACATAACTTGGCTTTAGCCTCAGAAGATACCTGGGTTACCTGTGAAGATGATGCATTGGAGCAGGAACCCTCAGTAGACTCCAGGGCCATGAGAGCAAGATTCCCAAAAGGATGTTCACCACCATGTTGACCAGCACCAGCAAATAATTGCTCATTGAAACCAGAAAGATCATCTGGTAAGCTGCTCCAGTCAACAACTCCTGGTGTGAAGAAGCTGTGATGAGGTTGAGATTGTGATGGAGATGGTTGAGGCTCAGGTAGGGCTTGAGGTTGTTGTGCTATAGGAACTTGAACTGGATTTGGCTGTGGCATGTAATAGCAGGGATATGGATATGGCATTGGACCCTGAGGGACAAAATATGCAGGAGATTGAGGTTGTGAGTGATGACCAGAACTAGCAGGATGTTGCCCTTTGTTTTGTGAACTATTGCTTGGAAAGGTCACAAAGGGTGCAGAGGAGTTAGATCCAGTTGATCTACACTCTCTTGCAAAGTGCCCAAGCCTGTGGCATTTGTGACACCTCAACTTACTCTTGTCAAAACCAACTTTGGTTTTGCCAGAGAGTCCTGGAAATTTCCTACCAGTTCTCTTGTAGAACTTTTGAGATCTGATATTGATCAAGGCCATTTGGCTCAAAATATCCATCTCTTCTAAATCATCATCAGCAATACCCATCAAATCATCCATGATAAAGCATAAATTATCACTATTACACCCAGAATGACTGTCAACACCAACAAATGCATGATCAGAACTGTTTGAAGAGAAATCTATATGCTCATCATAATGGCTTTCTGATCCAGCATATTCTGACTCATGACCGACCAAGGCAGTGTTCCCTGGTACAAAGTCATCAGTGAGCTTTCCTGATGATGCCAGTTTCCTTTTCTGCTCTATCTCTCTTTCAAATGTAAGCAGTTTCCCATGGAGTTGGGTGAGAGATAGGCTATCCAGATTTGCACTGGAGCGTAGGACAATGGTGTATGTGTCCCATCTCTCAGGCAGTGATCTGAGGAATCTGTTGTTCATCTGGCTGTTAGTATACTCATGCTTGACCATTTTCAGCTCAGAGATCAAGCAGGAGAAACGCTCAAACTGTTGAGTCAGTGTCTCACCCTTCCTATGAGAGAATGTCTCATATTGTTGGGCGAGGATTTCTCTGTTGTTTGCTAAGACCTCATCAGTTCCTCCGAATTGTTCCTTCAAAGCATTCCAGAGGTCATGAGCAGTTTCATGATGCATAAGCCCAGAATAGATTTCATTAGGCAGTGCCATGGCCAGAATTCCATGGGCTTTAGCATCAATCTCAAACAGTTTACGATCTTCATCTGAGTATTGCTCCTTCTTCTTCGGAACCATTTGGTTGGTCTCCGGATTGTTCACCATAGGCTTGTGTGGACCGTGAACCACAGATGTCCAACAACCTGAACTGTTAACAGACAGGTGATGGAGCATTCTTCGTTGCCATATGTTATACTCACTCCTAACCAGCATCGGAGGCTTGGTTGAGGAGCCAGTATTGTGAGGGTCATTAGATGGAGTAGTCATTCTCAGATTCAAACCAATTCAATCAAGTTTCAACAGATTTAGCACAAAAACACAACAAACTCAATATGAACCAAGAAGAAACTCAAATTGAATAACCAGAAGCAGCAGAAGATCAATCTCTATAACCAATTCTTGCAAATATGCTAATTCGATCAAACTTTAGATATCGAAATAGCAGTTTCAATGATCAATTGTTAAACCGATCAATGATTAACCTGCTCTGATACCATTTGACAGGATCAGTGATCTAAGTTTGATCAATTAGAGTTGAATCGCAGCGGAATTAGAACAAGAATTAGACAAATATAGCAAGAACACAATAGATATTCAATGGAACAGTACACGGTTATAGAGAAAGAGGGTTTTCTGCAAAAGGGATAATATCATTCATGCACAAATGCTTCGGTATGGCGGCCGCTAAGCTTCGCAGGTTACAATTAGGTCAACATTCCTTATATAAAGGAATGTGACGTCTGCTGATGTCACTTGATAGTGACATTAACAGAATTATTACAAACAACTGAAAGTAAGCAAACTACTGAGAATGTTCACAACAACTGAGAACATCTCAGAGTATGCTAAGTACAAGATGAAACTAAAACTACTGAAACTACAAGTACTGATTACAAGAAACATAAAACTACTGATTATAAAAGAACTGAAAGGAAAATATAACTACTGAAAGGAAACCATCACAACTACTGAAGAGGTCTTCTTCAGCTGTTGTGACAACATCTGAAACTTGGTCTTCAGTCTTTGTCTTCAGCTTTTGTCTTCAGACTTTTCTTCAGTTCTTTAGCTTCAGACTTTGTCTTCAGCTTTTTCACTTCAGACTTTGTCTTCAGCTCTTTCACTTCAGACTTTGTCTTCAGACCTTGTTATCAGTTGATGTCTTCAGCTGTTGCAGACTACTTCAGTTGTTGTAATGTCTGTGGGACTTAAAGGTTTTTCTGATCAGGCTCATTGGTTCTTTTGGTCCAACAAGTATGTTATCGAAGAAGTCAATGTAAAGAATGACAAACAAAACCCAAAGAATAAAGAGAAAGCAAAACAAGATGAAGTAACATCTGAAGATTCGTTTTCTTACGGATTAAACAATCCAGACTTCATCAAATGGCAGAAAGAACAAAAAGATAAAGAAAATGCAAAAGTGTCTTCTACTGAAGATGGTTAATCACAAAGCAAGCAGAGTTCATCAAGATCAAGAAAACAGAGAAGAAGAAGGAAAAATGCTAAAGCTAAATCCTCTTAGAATAAAAATCAAAACAATCAAAATCAAAGAACAAATCAATCTAATCAGTTTAAACCAGTGAAGTTTATGTCAGCAGGTACTTTTGTTATGAACATAATACCTAAAATTAAATCAAACTCAAAGAACAAATCTAAATTTGATCTGAAAACAGGTTCAGTTCCAAAGTCTTCCGCTGTTAACAAAAGATTTGTATCTAAGGTATCGAGGAATGGTGTAACTGAACAAAAGTCAAAACCCAAATTTCAAAAGAACAAACTCTCAAATCAAAAACAACAGATTAACTTTGCAACTCCTAAATCAAAACAATGATCAAATGTGGCTTCCACATCTAAGGTTAGTCAACAGTTGTTTAAATTTCAACAAAGGTACTGTGAAATATGTGATATGTACAATCATAAGACTGATGAATGTTTCTTTAACAGGTACCATCACATTTGTGATATGAAAAACCATTCAACAGCTGATTGTTATTTCAACCAGTATTATACCATTTGCGATGAAAGAAATCGCAAAACTGAGAATTGCTACTTTCGAAGAAACTCGCCAAGGAATGGATTGTCAATCCACAATTTCAAAGATTGACAAAACAACCTTCCTTAGGCTTGAGATCTTTTCAAAGATTGATTCTGATTGTGATGATTCTTAGGCTGTGAAAACAAAAAATTATAATCAAGGAAAATTCATTCCATGATCTGTGAGAATTAACAATGCAAAGTTTGGTAATGAAAATTTTTCTAAAAATGTTTCTTCTGATGGTTTGAATTACCTTGACAATGATTTTGAAAAATGTTAGCCTGCTTTACGGACTATGCAAATCAAAGATAATAAAAAATTTGTCAGAAATGAAATTGGTAAATTTAAGCAGTAAAAGAAGCCTGATTTGAATAATCTTCATTTTAAACAGTTTACCGTTGTTGATAAATTTGGCAAGCCCCAGACCATATTGGCTTGGGTTGATAACTCAAATTAAATCTCTTTAAAATGCAGGTACGCCCAAGAAGACCTATTAACACGTGGTATGTTGATAGTGGGTGTAGCCGGCATATGACAAGCAATCATGCCTTGTTGCAAGATTTTAAGTTAAAAGATGGTACTCATGTTGCATTCGGAGGTGACGTAGGTGGTAAAATAACAAGTGAAGGAACAGTGTCCTATGGGATTATTAGATTTGATAAACTCAACTATTGTTCACAGTTGAACTTTAATCTTTTAAGTGTTTCCTAAATTTGTGACAAATATTACTTTGTTCTATTTGATGATTCTTTTTGTTATATTTTGAAGCCAGGTTTTCAGATAAGCAAAGAATGGGTAGTTGTTGAAGATGTACATGATCGAGATGTATACAAGTTAGATATATCTTAAGTAGATCCATCTACAGAAACAACATGCCTAATTGCTCAAGCATCAAATGTCGAAAGTCAGTTATGGCATAGTCGTCTTGGGCATTCTAATTTCAAGAACATGAACAAGCTTGTAGCAGGAAATCATGTAGTAGGAATTCCAACAATGAAGTTCTCTACAACAGATCACTGCTCAGCATGTTTAAAAGGAAAGCAACACATAGCGTCTTATAAGCCCAAGCTGATAAACTCAAATTCCAAGCCTCTCTAGATGTTGGACATGGATTTATTTAGACTAACAAATATGCAGAGTATTGGAAAGAAATCTTATTGTTTAGTTATAATTGATGACTTTACAAGATTTTTATGGGTTTTCTTTTTGCATGCTAAATCTAAAACTGCTGAATTGTTAAAAGAATTCATCATTAAAGAAGAAAATCACTTAGAACAAAAGGTAAAAATTATCAAAGTGATAATGGAACTGAATTTAAGAATGCTAATGTTGACATGTTTTGTGCAGAAAAAGGAATTGCTAGTCTAAAAGTGCTCCTAGAACTCGACAACAAAATGGAGTTGCTGAAAGAAAAAACAAAACTTTGATTGAGGCCGCACATTCCATGTTAGCAAATGCAAAGATTCCAATTACTTTCTGGGATGAAGCCGTATCCATTGCATGCTTTGTATAGAATCGTACATTGCTTGTGAAAGATAAACATAAAACTCCTTATGAGTTGATGTTTGTAGGAAACCTAATATAGATTTTCTTAAATCTTTTGGTTGTCCAGTTTTGATTTTAAATTCAAGTGCCCAACTAGGAAAATTTGACGCAAAATCTGATGATGGATTTTTTGTTGGATATTCATCGGTTTCAAAAGCATTTAGAGTTTTTAACTCTAGGACAAATGTTATTCTTGAAACTTTTAATGTTAAATTTCTTGAAAACTCTTTTCTATCAGTTGCAAATGGTCCAGCTTGGTTGTTTGATTTAGATTCTTTGTCAAACTCTTTTAATTCTAACTTGTTTGACTCCCCAGGTGAGAAAAAGAAACAAGGAGGAGATCTCGGATCTTTCAGTGATGATTCTGATTCTGATGATATGGATGATTCTAGCCCAGATTATCCATTCGTTTCATTTGTTAAAGATTCTATATTTCATTTTGAATCTCAAGATAAATCATAATCTCAACAAGCACAAGAACATCCCATTTCTAAAAATGCCTACGGTTCATAACCAATTCCTAATGATGGTCCTGAAATTGTACAACCTGAGTCCAAAACATCATTAGTTTCTGATGATGTAGTTGGTACATATAATATTGATTACTTTATCAACTTACCGACTCATGTTCCTAATTTCAATCTACATACTTCGAACTTATTGCATCAGCTTTCCTACTTGAACCAATCTAATCTGGATGTTAATATTCAAGAAAATGAGATTCCAACATCTAGTATTCACAAGAACCATCCTACATCTCAGATTATCGGTCCATTGAATGAGAGAATGACGAGAAGTGATTCAGAACAAGCAAACCTCTGCTTACACTCATGTTTTCTATCTCAAATTGTTCCTAAAAACATCACCAAAGCGTTAAGGTCAATAGTTGGATAGAGGCAATGCAAGAAGAGTTATTGTAATTTTGCAAGCATGAAGTGTGGAAGCTTATGGATTTACCTGAAGGAAAAAATATCATAGGCACAAAATGGTTATTCAGAAACAAGTCTGACGATCGGGGAATTGTTGTTCGCAACAAAGCGAGACTCGTTGCACAAGGTTACACCCAAGAAGAAGGAATAGATTATGATGAAGTATTTGCTCCAGTTGCAAGACTTGAATCAATTTGTGTCTTCCTGGCTTATGGATCATACATGAAATTCAAGGTGTATCAGATGGACGTTAAAGGTGCTTTCTTATATGGACCAATCACTGATGATGGTATGTCAAGCAACCTCCAGGTTTTGAAGATTAGAATATCCACATCGTGTGTACAAGCTTAGTAAAGTGTTGCATGGTCTCCATCAAGCCCCTAGAATTTGGTATGAATCTTTATCATAACATTTGATCCAACATGGATACACGCAAGGGAAAATTGATCCTACTTTGTTTATAAAGAAGGAAGCTGATAATCTCTTATGTGTTCAAGTGTATGTTGATGATATCATATTCGGTTCTACAAGTCCAAAATTGTGTAATGAATTTGAAGAAATCATGAAGTCTTGTTTCCAAATAAGTTCTATGGGAGAAATTAACTTTTTCCTTGGTCTTCAAGTGAAGCAGTCTGCAGATGGAATTTTTATTAATTAGGAGAATTTGTTGAAAAACTCTTGAAGAAATTTAAACTGCAAGATTGTCAATTCATTAGAACTCCAGCAAACGTAAATACCAAGATTGAACCTGATCTGAAAGGAAAATCAGTTGACCAAACTCTATACAGATCTATGATTGGATCTTTGATATATCTTACTACATCTAGACCTGATATAATATATGTTGTTTGTGTCTGTGCCAGGTAACAATCTGACCCAAAGGAATCTCATCTAATCCCTGTTAAATGAATATTCAGGTATCTCAAAGGAAAACCGGCTTTAGGGTTGTGGTATCCTTATGAAGGTAACTTCGAGTTACATGGATATATACAGTAGTGATTATGGAGGATGTTGCCAAGATCGTAAATCTACAACAGGTGGTTGTCAGTTTTTAGGTCCCAGATTAGTCTCGTGGCAATGTAAGAAACAAACAAATGTCTCCGTTTCAACCACAGAAGCTGAGTACATAACTGCTTCAGCAGGATGTTCTCAAAACCTTTGGTTACAAAACCAACTGCTGGATTACGGGTTTAATTTTATTAAAACTCCTATTTACATTAATAACACTGTTGCTTTGTTTATTACAGCTAATCCTGTCCAGCACTAAAAAAAAACATATCAAAATTTGATATCATTTTCTCATAGATAACTCTGAAAAAAGGTTTAATCATTTTGATTCAAATTACAATTAAAAAATAGTTGGTTGACCTATTTACAAGAGCCTTTTTACCAGGTCGTTTTGAGTATTTGGTTGAGTCAATTGAACTTATTAACCATGTTTAAAACTGGTTTTGAGTAATTGAGTTGTCTGGATCATAAAAATGAAAAGAACCCTCCCTTAGCTAAATAAGAAGATTTATAGAGAAAACTGTCATAGTTAACTGCCTGATTGTATATATTGTGTGTGCATGGTCAATAGAAAATGAAAAAGCAAATACAAAAATTGAAAATTGCAAAATCAAAAGAGAAAAGTATAAAACAAAAACCCAAAAAAATAGAGTTTAGTTGTTAGTTAATTATTTAGGACTGAATCTGTCATTGCAATTTGTGAGAAATGATAGAAACATTAGTTCTTATCAGTTGCATACTTCGCTCGCTACTAAAGTCTGACGTGATCAGATATGATGTGCAGGTAAGCTCATGCAGTTATACTAAAAAAGTAAATTCTTGTGATTAAACTAAATCAATCATGCATTCGTATTTGTCCATTTTAGTACCAATGAGTAGTGTCAGCTTCTCAAATTGATTGCTTGTAAAGTCACAACCTCACTCCTGGTGGCAATATGAATAACCATGAGCTCTAACTATTTAAAACATCTATTCACTTCTCTGTTATGAGTCATCATAGACGTGAAGTGATGAGATATCCTTTGTTGTAAGTCATTACAGACCTGGATATTCTCACTTGATGCAAAAGATGCTAATGTGCACAACCTAAACATGAGATCTGGTTATAAGTATATGTAAGGTAAATTAGTTGAGAAAACTACTTTCTTGCATATCTTGATGTGAGTTGAGCTCTCTAAGTCTAAGTGTGACTTACATAATATCATATCTAATTGTACCTTAATCAATCCAAGAATTGAAAAAGTAAGTGTGCTGATTATCTTGCCAAAAGCACTCATTTTCTGTCCTTAGATCTCGTGTCTCCTCTGCTGCGGGTACGCTGACATGGAACACACTTGATCAGGATTTAATCACTGTCTATGACTATCCATCATTTTATTTTATTTTAATCCACTGATCTTAACTGATATGATCTCACTGCAGGCATGTGATTCAAATGTGTATAGTAGATTTTTATTCTGTTTTAATTTTGATTTTTGCATGACTTTCTGTGTGCAGGCATGTTAATACTGATTAGTTTGCTCTACTTGCAAAATAAAAAAAACTTCTAAGTTTGTGAACTTAAAAGTTTAGGGGGAGTAAAAATTGTAAAAGATGAAATCAATGGAAAACATCAAAATGTTGGATGAAAGGATGAAGCTAAATATTCAAGCATGTGTGTGTTTGATATGATGCAAAAATGAACCTGAAAATATTTTAAAAGTGGAAAAGCTTATTGCAAACAAAATAAAAACAAAAATGAGACTATTTGTGTTGTAAAAGTTTCAAAATAAAGACTAAAATGATGGAAAATTGTTTAAAAAAATAAAAAAATTGATTCAAAGTGTTTTTCAAAATGTGTTTGGTAGTGTTTGAATTGAAAATACATGTTTTAAAATGAAAAATTGAGTTTCAAATGATTCGTGGTGATTTTAAACAAAAACAATTTGATATTGTTGAATTTGAGGGTAATTAATGTATATTTTGAGTGATAGTCAAAATTTTGAGTAAGTGTTGAGATAATGTGCATGAACAGTGGTAATGTGTACGGTTTAGATGGATGTTGTGAAAGTTTCCAAGTGTCAGACTCATGGAAGGTTTCTCATGTGCCTGAATAGTGCTCAAAAGTCTAAATCAGGAGTATGATGAATTTTAGGAATTTGTTCGTGTTAGGCGTATCAACTTAATCCCAAGTGCCTGAGCAGTGCTCATGCATCTGAAGACTTATTGTGAAATGTAGCTAAGTGTGCAAATGCATCTAAACCTTATGCGCCTTCACAGTTGTCATGCGTCTTCACAGTTGTCATGCACCTAAGACTTTTTACACTTATATATATTCAACACTTGGTAGATTTCAACATTTTTCACCAACTCAAACTCTCTGTTACACTCGTTCACTCACCCGATACATCCATTCATTCATCATTTGATTGTTACCTGTTAATCTATGTGATATATAGGTATAGTCAATGAAGATGTTAATGATGATGATGATTCAAATAATGTGAATGAAGATATTGATGAAGTAAATGAACAACAACAAATGGAATTTGTTTTTCATAATGTTGATGTGATTGAGCTTGTACTACAAGAGAATGTGATTGCCAAGGAGTCTTCACTCGAGGTTATCAAAGCTGTTGTTGATTCACTAATTCATGTGCTAGATGAAGGTGGAGGCTTAACAAAATATGCTACAGTCCTTTTGAGAACTTGAACGGTGAGCAGATCATAGAATCTTTGAAAGAAGTTCAAGTCTGCGATCAAGAAGGCTTTGTGAGAGTTGGAACTCTACAAAGAGAAGCTAGTGTTCAAGATCAAATATGAACTAGAAGAATTCATGTTGGATTGAAGACAATGCCAATCTTAGGGGGGGTATTGTTAGAGCTCTTAGAAGATTAACATTTGTCTTTTGCATTTTGTCATAGTATAGGGACTTATTTTGTAAATATATGTTCCTTATTTTTCTTTGATAGTATAAATAGGATAGTTTATGTATTGTGTAGGGTAGACAATGAAACAGTTAGAACAGATCTGAATGACTGTAACTCACCCTTATAATTTTTATCCTAAGCTTTTGCTATCAATGAAATCTATGAATTTTTGAAGTAATTGCTTGTGTTTGTTTACTTAGTGTTTGAATTGATCATTGCATTACAATATCATCACAAATCGATCTATTTGAACCTATCAAGCTACAGTACCATCATAACATGCAAAATACACGAAGTGTATATAGCGGACAAAACAAACATACATCCGATATACTCTAGTGAACATACATGTGTTCAAAGCGTATGATTTTGGTAAGGCATCGGCTATGAATATAGTGCCATTCCACAGCGCATGACTAACATAAGTCATCCATTATAGGAACAGTACAAGTGTATACAACGTATGCACATAGGTAATCATAAACTGTAAAAATTGACAAATCATTTGAAGGGTCCACGACGCATGAACAAATATTCATCTGCTGTGAACAACCTAACAATTTTTCAAGGGTCTACAGTGCATGAACAAATGTTCATCCGCTTTGAAAACAGTGGTCAACCACAGCGTATGACTTTTTAGTCATCAGTTACAAATTTTAAATTTGTCACAAGTGTGCACAGCGTATGTATAAATACTCATCCGCTATGAACACTGATAGGATCAAAATGGATCAATCTGTGATGATATTATGATACAATTCAATCAAACAAACACAAGTAAACAAATCTAAACAAACATATCCAAAAAATTATAGTATTGATTGATAGAATGCATATAAAGTACAAGTGTAGAGAGAAACAGTTACAATTCGTTACTGTTCTAAGAGCTTCTAAGGTGCTTACTTAGGTGATTACCTACACAATACCTTATCTATGCTATGTATACTATCAATATAAAAAAGGAACATATATTTACACAATAACTCCCTACACTATGACAAAAACTATACAAAGACTAATAAAGACTAAATGTTAATCTTCAAGAGGCTTCTACAATACTCTCCCTAAGATTGACATTGTCTTCAGTCTTCAAAATATCAATATTTAGTCTTCAGATCTTTGTCTTCAATCTTCTTTAATCTTCTGTCTTCAATCTTCTGTCTTCAATCTTTTGTCTTCAATCTTTAACCTTTTCACTTGTCTTTTCTCTTTGTCTTCATACTTCAAAGTAATCTTCGGGTTCTTCCTTGATCTTGAACATTGGTTTTTCCTTGTATAGCTTCAACTCAGACAAAGCTTTGGAAATTACTGATTTGAATTTGCTTGCAAGTACTCCTGGTTTTGACTTTGATGGATTAGTCTTTATCTCCATTTTATTAAAAAATATCACATATTTTAGATGACTAGGGTTCATACCCGTATAGCATAGAAACGCCCTATCAAATTCAACCATTAAACATGAAATTTGTGTGATTTTGTTCAAGGACTTATGTTTATAATCAGTAATACTCACTATCTAACGCACTTTTAGAACATAAATCAATCACAATCTGAAAATCAAAGATAATCGAGAGTCGGGTGTGAGAGAATAGGGTATTTTGAGTGAATGAATAGACTGAAATCACAAAGTGTTGTATTTATACTAAGTGAAATTTTTAGGCACATGAGCACTGTTTGTGCTCATGAGCTTAGGCGCATGAGCACTGTTCAGATGCATAAGCACTGTTTAGGCGCCTTTGCATGTTTAGGCGTATGAGTCTTGCTAAAACGCCCACACTTGGTAATTTTTCACATGATATGCCCAACTCTTGAAAGTCTGGTACTGTGCAGGCGCATGACTTTTGATGAAACGCCCAACACTTAAACCAAATTTCAAACATATGACAACTGTTTAGACACATGACAACTGTTTAGACGCATGAGGTTGTCTGAAACGTCCAACACTTGTACTAATTTTGAAAAAAATCATCATGCTCCTACTTGGACTTTTGAACACTGTTTAGGCGCATGAGATAACTTTCATGAGTCTAACACTTGTGATTTTCAAGTCTTCCACCTGAACATTGTTTAAACATATTAGTATTGTTCATATACTAATTTTTTTTAACAATTGTCAAATTTTGACTTTCACCCAAAAATTTCATAATTGACCCTCAATTTTGAACTTTTGACATTTCAAACTTTTTATTTTTATTTTTGATAATTTTATGTTTTGACCTTTTTATATTTGTTATTAATTATTCAAAAACAATTTCCCGTCATTTTAGTCTCTAATTTTAACAAATAATCTCATATTACGATGTTGCAAGAAGCTTTTCCACTTTAAAATGTTTTTCAGGTTCATATTTACATTATGTCAAACACACACATGCTTAAACTTTTTAGCTTCATCATTTCCATTCAAAACACTAAATTTTGATTTTTTATATCTTGAAATTTGAATTATTTTCTATTAGATTTTTTACTCCTTTTACTCCCCCTAAACTTTTAAGTTTAACAAAACTTAGAAGTTTCTTGAATTTGTCACAAGAAGATCAGACTAATCATTGTTAATATGCCTGCACACAGAAAACATGCAAAAATCAAAATTAAAGCAGAATAAAAATCTAATATTTACAAATGAATCAATGTCTGCAGTAAGATCATATCAGTTAAGATCAGCACATTAAAGTAAAAAAATTGATGGATAGTCATAGACAGTAAATAAATCCTGATCAAGTGTGTTCCAGGTCAGCATTTCTACAGTAAAGGAGACACAAGATCTAAGGACAGAAAATGAGTGCAACTGGAGAAAATACTTCTGCAGGACCGTTAAAGGGTACTAAGCACTTAGTTCACACGCTTAGGAGGATCTTTGAGATCACTTAACAATTCAAATAGGGAACTAAAGATACAATGCAAAACACAAGCAAGAACAAGAACAAGAACACAAAATAAAGTTTTCAAGGAAGTAGTATATTGCTTCTTAAGTTCTATTACAAGTGTTGTACCAGTAATATTGAATACAAGAACCTTAGACTCTTTATACTAATCCCACAATTGTCAATATACAAAAAGACAGTTGGAAGTGACTCATCTAGACAACAAGATCAGCCTAAAGTCAAAAGGCAGATTGCCTTTTGACTAATGACTATGACATGCCATAGCTCACTGAATTTCCTTTTACAAAAGCCAAAAAGAAATTAAACAAAAACAGAAACTTGCAGACAAAGACCTTATCTACTTTATCATAAAGCATGAAAGTTTCACCAACTGATGATAGTTGGTGAACCACCAGAGCATGCAGCGGACATATAGTTGCTTTATGATAAAGTTGATAGAAAAGGTATCTTTTCTCTCTCTTCAGAAGTAATCAGTCTTGTCTTTAGCTTTGGAAGACTTTGTCTTGAGAGCTTCGAAAGACTTTGTCTTGAGAGCTTCGAAAGACTTTGTCTTGAGAGCTTCGGAAGACTTCATTTTTAACCTTCGAAAGAGTTGAGTCTTGGGCTTCGAAAGACTTGACACTTGGTGTAAAGCTTCCTCAGTAGTTTCTTCTGAACTTTGGCTTCGGAAGATTTTACACTTAGCATTTTACTTGAGTGTATAAAACTTCTGAAGCTGGTTCTTCTTTGTTCCTTAGTGCATGTTGGAAGACATGGTTGTTTTATAATCTTTTGGTTGCATCAGCCTCATAATCTTAGAGGTTCCTACAAACTCCCCCTAGGCTAATGCTACCAAAACAGAGAGGCCTTCAGACTGGGATAGTCCATATGAGAATCTTCAGAACTCCTCTCTTCATCAGTAGGTTTGGGTTCTTTAGGCTCATGAAGTACTCTCTCATGTCATAGAGATCATGCAGAGGGAGTCCAAGCATGTAATTTGTGAAGTAGACATATTGTTCTCCTGATCTCTAGTGACATACCATCTGTCTAGATCTTCAGCAAATGTCCAGGATAGAATTTGTCTTCCAATGGAGAGAGGCTCTACTATGATAGGAGTTGGTTGAGAGTCCTCTTCATGCATTTCCTCAGGATGTTCTGACTCATCCTGAAGTTGGAAGGAGGATGCATTTCTTCTTTTCTTCTTTGAAGATCTTCTTCTGGTCCTCTTTCTCCTCCTAGATGATTTTGACTAAGAGGGTTGGTTTTCAATACCAGGTTCTTCAGTGGATTCCTTCTCAGTCGGGATCTCCTCTCTCCCAGGTTCAGAAGGAGAGAGAGAAGAACCCTGTTGTGGGTTAGAAGATGAAGTTGGCTGTTGTGAAGCTTCAGGTGCAAGTTGTGTTGTCTCTGTAGGTTCAACCTTTACCTCAACTTCAGGTTGAGCTTGACTTGATGGTGAATGAAGATCCACAAGCTCTCCCCTTTTAATCTCTTGCTTGATCACTCTTATGTGCTCATCCATTGTAGATAGAGACATGGGACCAAGCCTCCTTCCGGAGAACCCATACAACTTCAAGAGGCTCATCATCCTCTGCCTATCTGCAGACTTTTTTTGACTTTTATGGATGATGGCTCTTGATTTTGCAGCCTCTTCCCTTTGCCTCTTCCTAGCAGCTTGCCTTTCTCTTTTGGCTTTCTCTTCCAGCTGCTTGTTGTATTCAAACAATATGTAGTCATAAGGCAAGGGAAGAAGTGCAGGTGCCTGATAGAGACCTGTGGCACTCAGGTAGTTGATCATCTTTAATCTTTCTTCTTCATTAACTACCTGAGGTTGTTTAGCAGCCACGGTCTCTTCCTCAGGACTTTCTTGAACTGGGGAGAGGATAGGAATGTTCTTGTAGATTCTTTTTCTTCTTATTTCTTCCTTATGCTTGAGGGTCAAGGCTGCATCCTCAGCTTCCTTCCTCTCCTTTGAAAACTCTGTGTCAGCCAGCTCGTTTAGTTCCCCCAAGGGGAGAGAGATGAGTTCATCTATATTGTAGTTCCTGGTCCCCAGATAGTTGAGTCTGGCTGCCCTTAGTTCATCTTCTTGAGTGTTTGGTACATGGGTAGTCAGAATTACAGCTTGCATGAATACTGGGGAACCACTTGAACTCTCTCCCCTTAGCTTCCTTTTCCTCTCTCTTTTCACTTCTTCAATCTCCTCAGCAGCTAACTTTCTTTTGCCTTTGTCAATTTCTGATCTTGATGACTCAGCCTGAGGAGAGCTTTGGCCTTCATTGCTTGATTCAGCAGTCAAGCTCTGGCCAGTGAGAGGTTGTGAAGCACCATCACCAGCTGGTGCCTCACTGAGGGTATGGGGTGCTGGAGGAGATGTTGTCTCAAGGTTCACAGTCTCAGCCTTTGGTCCTTCGTCAAGGCTTTCCCTTTGAAGCTAATCTTGGGGTCTACCTCAACATCCAGTTGACCAAAGGCTTCGACTACTAGCTTCTGTCTATGTAATGTTGTTCACTTTTTGAACTCTACCAGCACCCAGTCTTAAATTTGACTGGCTAGTCTGGCAGCTTGTCTGTTATTGCTTGTGTTGACAAGTGCCAGATCTACCAAATTTATACCCTCATAGAAACTTAGGTTTGAAATGTTTAAGATTTCTAGTTGACCCTGAGCTCTAGAGAGTACAAGAGCTTTCCTATCACTATCATACCCCCAACCCATGATTGGGTTCTCAGAAGGGGCAGACATTGCTCTTGGTATCCCTTCCTCAAACAGATGTTGAATTTGCAAGTCGAAGTCTCGGACTTGAGGAGGTTGCTGAGCATGGACAACTGCATGATAGGATGGTGAGTCCTGTATGTCCATACTTGAGAAAGAACTCCCAGGTTCTGTGGCTGTCAGAACTTCCTCCCCCTTTTTGGTAGTATCACACTGAAGCATAGGTGAGCTAGGGAAGTGGTCCGTAACATCCACAAGTTCTTGTGGACCTGGATGAGTTTGTTCTATTGGTCTCTCAGCTAACTTACCCTTGACATCGGTGATCTCAAGTTGCTGGTAATTGACCCTTTTCTGCAAGATAGTCACCTGAGACTCCAGGTGAGCTATCTTTGATACAAAGTAGGTGCACAGATTTGAGAGTTTGTGCACCTTTTGTTACAGACTCCCCTCATCTTCAGATGAAGAATCAAAAGAGGATGAGAGGATTGGACCTGAATCCTCTCCCTCATCACCAGCATGGGTTTCTTGGCTGCTGGATTTCCCCTGCTCCATGACAATGTCAAGAGGCTGGGTTGTCGTGGTTGAGGTCTTAAGGATGTAATCACTGGCAACAGTGAGAGCCTCTGCCACATGGATCTCCTAGACAATCTGAGGAGGATCCACCTTAGTTTGGGGTATCTGATGTGGGCTAGAAGTGGGTGAAGCAGGAGTACTCATCTCTCCTTGAGTGTGGGTAGAGAGGAGAGATTCATGGTACTCACTAAAGCCCAAATCTTCATCAGAGTAGAAGTCAAGGTTGGGAAGGGGTTGATTAAGATCAAGAGGCTGGGGATGGTAGCTTTCCCCTGAAGGTTGATCACTAGAGTGTTGAGACTCAAAGTGATGGCTTAAGGCTATTTGTGGAGGTGTGAGCTCATCAGACTGAGCATGAGGAACCTCAACACTGATTGTGTCAAGAATGAGAGTGGTTTTCTCCTCAGGGGAAGTGGGAGCTCGAGTGTCCACTTCCTCCTGTGTGGGTTGTGGTATGGGGGCTTGGACATGCTCAATAGCAGGTGCAGGGGTTCGTTTGGATTTTCTTTGGTAGGTGAGGGTAATGGTTGGCCTTGATGGTGGTTAAGAAGTGGAGGGTGTTGGTTCATCACTAGCTGGTGCTGCTAGGATGTCACCCCGAGCAATGAACTCAAACATTTTCAGGACAAGGGCTGTTTCTACCCCTGAGAACCCAACAATTGGCTTTTTCAATATCTTGAAAATGTCGGGCCTCATACGTGTAAGTTTAAGAACATTACCTGTTCCTCTCAACTGTGGTCCCAATTCACAGTTGAGAATGTGTTGAACATACCAGGGGAACATGTAATATTCTAAGGAGTCCAAATTCGCAAGTAAATTTGTAAAAACAAACTGAGAGTACCTGAATTTGACCCCTTAAACCATCCCATGGACAATTAAGGAGAGGTCTTCTGGAATCTGGTCCCATCCTCTTTGTTTGTTGGATAAGCTATGGATGACGACCTGGAGGAGGTACTTCCATTGGAAAGAGACCTTCTCCTTCCTGAAGGTCTTGACTGAGAAGTCACCTTCATATCACATCTGCTTAAAGGATTGGTTGACAATAGCTTTGGGGAAAGACAATTCACCTTCTTCATCATCCAGCTGTAGATGGGTGTTAATGATGGCTGGAGTGATGAACAGTGTCCTCCCCTGTACTGTGGCAGATAGTGCCTTCTCCTCATCCATGGTGACCTCTTGACAGGTCCGCCAGAACTCAAGCAACTGATCCTCATAGAGAGGTGGATTGATTGTAAGGGAGGTGAAGTAATGAGACAAAGAAAGATATCTACAAACGTCTGAGAAGCTTGGATCCTTCTCAGAGTTTAACAGAGCAACTTGGTTGTGTTGCCTGTGTAGGTGCATGGTGAAATCTGGGTCGTTTAGGCGATCAAGATTGGCCATTGAGATGAAACTTTGCAGTGAAGAAAGGAAGAAGAAGATGAATTTGGGGGTAATTTTAGGGTAGGAACAATGAGAGTAGAGAGATGAAATAGAACCGTTTAGAAAGATATACTCTGGATTTGAGACAAAGTTAAAGCAAAAGATAAACTTTGAAATCCGCAAGTGGGTCCTACTTCTGAAAAAGCGCCCAAAAAGGTAGTTTTCTTGGAAGTTGTAAAGGTTCCGAAGGCAATTTTAGTTTCAGAAGCTTTGCAAACAAAGCTTCCGAAGGTAATTTTGCTTCGGAAGATATTTCAAAGAGTTTTGAGAATTTTGACTTATGAAGAAATGAATAAGTCTTCCGAGACTTAATTGCTTTCGGAAGAAACTTAAGCTTCGGAAGATACTTCATGAATTTCTTCCGAAGGTAAATCTCAGAAAAGCTGTAAATTTCTTCCGAGGGCAATTTTATTTCTTCCAAAGGTAAATTTTCATCACTCTAAGAAATATCATTTTAAAGATTGTTTTCTTCTAAAGAGATCTGGGCTTATGAAGTGATCTAATAGACAACCTAGGACACACAGTTTTAGGAAGTAAAATTGATTAAGTTATTAAGAAAAACCTATTCAAAGTTAATCATCCAATAGCTGATACAAGATACTTAAATCTCTGCTCATCAAAAGCTTTTATGAACAGATCAGCATATTGTTCATTTGTGTTAACTTTGATTAGTTTTATCAATCCCTTTTCAAATTTATCCCTAATCAGATGATACCTGATGTTGATGTGTTTGGTCCTTGAGTGCTGCACAGGATTCTCTATAATAGAGATGGCACTGTTGTTGTCTATATGGATGGGAGTCTCTTTGAAATTGAACCCATAGTCTAACATCTGATTCTGAATCCAAAGCACTTGAGCACAGCAGCTGGTAGCAGCAATGTATTCAGCTTCAGCAGTTGATGCAGACACACAGGATTGCTTCTTGCATTGCCAAGAGACTATCCTTCCACCAAGGAACTGACACCCCCCAGATGTTGACTTTCCAGTCATGTTACATCCACCATAGTCACTATCTGTATAAGCATACAGATTAAAGTCTGAATTCTTTAGATACCAAAGGCCTAGATTTGGAGCACATTTGAGATATCTAAGAACCCTTTTGATAGTGATTAGGTGTGACATCTTAGGGTTGTCTTGATATCTTGCACATATGCATGTGGCAAACATGATATCAGGCCTGCTAGCTGTAAGATACATAAGTGACCCAATCATAGCCCTGTAAAGATGTTCATCAACGCACTCCCCCTCAAGATCAGGACCAAGGGAATGGTTTCTGGCTATGGGTGTCTTTGCAACCTTACAGTCAGTCATCTTGAAGATTGTAAGTATGTCCTGCACATACTTTGACTGACTAATAAAGATGCCATCTTCAACCTGCTTCACTTGAATTCCTAGAAAGAAAATGAGTTCCCCCATGGCAATCATTTCAAATCTATTCTTCATCAGCATCTCAAAGTCTTTGCAGAGCTTTCAATTAGTTGAACCAAAGATGATGTCATCTACATATATCTGTACTAGCAAAGTCTCATTCCTTGTATCTTTGATGAAGAGAGTCCCATCGATAGTACCTCTTTTGTATCCATGTTTACAGAGGTATGTTGATAGTGTCTCATACCACTTTCTTAGAGCTTGATGTAGTCCATAAAGGGCTTTATCAAGCTTGCAGACATAATCAGGATGATCTGGGTCTGCAAAGCCAGGTGGTTGTTTAATATAAACTTCTTCATCAATCACCCCATAAAGAAAGGCACACTTCACATCAAGCTGGTAGACCTTGGAATCCTTGGATGCAGCATAAGCCAGGAATATCCTTACAGCTTCAAGTCTTGCTACGGGAGCAAAGACATCAGTATAATCAATTCCTTCTTCTGGTGTGTATCCTTGGACAACCAGTCTAGCCTTGTTCTTGATGATGATCCCTCTATCATCTTTCTTGTTCCTGAATACCCACTTGGTACCTATGACAGTCTTCCCTTGAGGAAGAGGGCATAAGTTCCACACCTTTTGTCTTCTGATTTGAAGCAACTCTTTTTGCATTGCTTCAATCCAGCTTCCATCCTTTAAAGCCTCATCAACTTTCTTAGGCTCAATTTGGGATAAGAAACAAGAATGCAGACAAACATGGCTGTCATGAGTTTGTCCTCTTGTTCTCACCCCTGAGTCAACATTTCCAATGATGTTTGTAGTAAGATGTGACTTGTGGATCCTAAGTTGAGGGATAACAGCAAGTTGGTTAGACAGATCTAAATTAGAGAAATTTTGATCTGGCAAAGAAGAGTTCCCTACCACATCAACACACTTATCAAGAGAAACTTGATCCAATAAGTGTGTGACATCATTTATGTTATCTTCAAAGGAGTGGCTATCAGCATCAAGAAATTCTTGATCACTGTAACCACCTCCAGTTCCTCCTGTATTGGAGGTTCCTTCTCCTGAATTTTGAACCTCTGAGCTGGAATTTGAAGGTAATTAAGTTGAATCAGCATTATTTGTCATGCTAGTGCTGATAGGAGCCTCAATGACAAGGTTAGTCACCTCTGGAGCTGAAGTAGTCTTCTTGATTGGTCTTCTCAGCTCAAATCTTGGGTCAGGATCTTCTGTTGACCTGTTATCCATAGATCCTGAAACATTCTCACAAGATTTGTTAAAACAATTGGTAACTAAATCAAGATCAAATAGCCAATCCGGACCAGAACCTTTTACACAGGGTGTATGTTCATTGAAAGTCACATTGGCTGACTCCTCAATGATTCTAGTTATGAGGTTGTATACTCTATAAGCCTTAGCTTGAGAAGAGTATCCAACAAAGTGTCCATCATCTGATTTCTCAACAAACTTAGCTATTTGATCTTTGGTATTCAAGATGGTGCAAGGACATCCAAATGTTCTGAGAAAACTAATGAATGGTCTCCTTTTGTGCCACAGCTCATAAGGAGTCTTACCATGTGTCTTAACCACTAAAAATCTTTTTTACACATAGCAGGCTGTGTTGACAGCCTCTGCACAGAAGGTGATGGGCAGTTTAGAGTCAGACAACATAGTTCTTGTAGCTTCAATAAGTGTTCTGTTTCTCCTCTTAGCAACACCATTTTGCTGAGGAGTCATGGGAGCACTATATTGTCTTGAAATACCCTTTTCTTCACAAAATGCATCAAGGATTTGGTTTTTGAATTTAGTTCCTTGATCACATCTTATGATTTTGACCTTGTGATCAGATTGATTCTCAATTCTCAGAATGAAGTTCTTTAAGATTTCAGGAGTTTCATCCTTAGTTCTAAAGATAAACGCCTAAATGAATCTTGTGAAATCATCTATGATCACCAAATAGTATGAAGTCCTTCCTAGACTCATTACACTGGTGGGGCCAAATATATCCATGTGTAACAAGTATAGGGGAGTAGTGATAGAGTTCATTTCCTTTGGCTTGTGAGATACCTTGTGTTGCTTCCCCTTCAGGCATGCAACACAATGGTCATCACTTGTAAACTCTTTCTTTGGCATTCCAGTTACCAAATCATTCTTAATCAATTTGTTCATGTTCTTAAAGTTTACATGGCACATTCTTTTATGCCAAAGAAAAGACTCATCACTATTTCCTTTAGATAGAAAGCAAGAAACTTCTCCTGAGGGAGATGTTTCCTGCAAGTCCATCTTGTACATGTTCCCTCTCCTGGGGGCTCTGAGCAAAATATGCTCTTGAGGAATGTCAACCGCGGGCTTGAGAACAATGCATTCATGCTTAGTAAAGAGCATGTGATGTTTTTGGTCACAAAATTGGGATACACTCAAAAGATTGTATCCAAGCTCCTTTACGAAGTTTACCTTCTCAATGCTGAGCTCACCATTTGTAACCTTGCCCCTTCTAGTAATGTAACCACCTGCATCTCCTCCAAAAGCAACTGGTCCTCCATCAATTCTTTCAAAGTTTTGAAGTAAGGACTCATTGCCAGTCATGTGCCTGGAGCAGCCACTATCAATAATCCAGACATTTCTGTTGGTCTTTAGCTGTCCCTGCACAAAAAGAGATGTAATTGGAAACCCAAGCCTCATTGGTCTTGGGCTTGTTAGAATGAGTGGAAGGCAATGAAATAGTAATAGATCCTATGCTCAGGCTTTGGGGATCATTTGCTATTTCTGATGATGAACTTTCAGCCACACAGTCTTCCTTCATCTTCCACCCCACCTTTGGAAGATTGGGCTTGACCTTCAAAGCTTCGGAAGTTTTGGTAGCTTCGAAATTTTTGGTAACTTTAGAAGATTTGATGACTGAACCTTCAGAAGATCTTGCTTTCACTGCCGCAAGCTTCAGTGCTTCGGAAGCATTCATTTCTTTCGAGACCAAATTTCCTTCAGAACCTAATTCTTTATTTGCCTTTTTCTTCATTTTGGAGCTTCCTAAGGAAATAGATTTTCCTTCCAAAGCAATCTGTTTCTTCTTACTCTCAGAAGTTTTCTTCTTAATCATATGTATAGTACTTTTGGGATTGTATTCACAATCCTTAACCATATATGAAGTACTACCACATATAACACAATCTAAATCTTTCCTTCTGAGAGTCTTCTTTCCCAAAGAAGACTGAGCTTGAACACTTTCCTTTTCTTTCTTCATCCTTTCAGATGATTCAGCAGGCTTCTTATGGTGCAGCTTACTCTTTGAAATGGATGGTTCAGGCTGTGCAGCAGTGACACACAGCTGATCGGTCTTCTTGTTGTTGCTGGAGTGAGTTGAAGCTGAAATAGAACCCTTAGTACTAGAGTTCTTGACAAGGTCTTAAGGTTTCATCACCTTAAACCCTGCAGATACAAATAATTGTTTCTGTTTGGGGTCATAGGTGGTCTTGATCTCTTGAGCTTTTTTGGATCTTCTCTTTGCTCTTCTAATCAAGTTCTTTCTCTTGGTTTTGCTCAAACCAGCTTCTTTTTCCTCCTTAGGAGCATGGTGACCCTTTTTGGATTGACTCTCTTCACTTACCTCAAAGTCATCCCTCACCTTCTCCTCTTCATCCTCTTCATCACTGGGGTCTATGGATGGCAGCTCATCTTGACCAGTTCCACACCTTGGAGATCTAACTGATAGTAGAGTGTGTGGAGGAGCTATCTCACTAGATCCCAGTCCCTGCTTATTCTGATGACACACTTTTGCATGCAGAGATGAGGATATCATGTTCTTGAAGGTTTCCTCTTCAAGAACACATTTTTCTACCCGGGCTTTGCTGATCACAAGCTCAGCCTAGCATTCAGTCAACTTGGTAATGAGATCCTTAATTTGAGTCCTGTAGTTTGTTTTTCTCATGTTTAAGAGTTGAAACTGTTTTCTCTAGATCTTCTATCTTATGTTTATAATCATTTTCAGCTCTTTTAAAATCAGCTTTTAAAATATTCAAAGACTCAATGTCAGATCTCATTTCCAAGTTGTAGGACCTGTATCTGTTTACTTTTGCAATACATTCAGGAGAGCAAAGATGTTCAAGTACCTTAGCTTCATCATGGTCAGCCATGAGTGCTTGGTGTGGAGATGCATCTTCAGCTTGAAAGCTCCAGTCAAAGCCTCCCTCTTCAACAGCAATTGCAGCTTGCTGTCTTGGCTTCTTATTCTGGTGCCCTCCTTCGGTGTAGTTTGGCCTGGATGAAGCTTGGGCACCATTGGACTTAGGTGACTTGCATTCTCTAGCAAAGTGTCCCATCTAGTTACAGTTGTAACACTTGACTTTGCTTTTATCCAGCCCAAACATTCCACTACCAGTATTGCTAGGAAACCTTCTTCCAGTCCTCTTGTAGAACTTCTGGGCTCTGTGAGTGAGTAGAGCCATATGCTGGACTATCTCCATGTACTCCAGATCATCTGCATGGATACAGTCCAGGTCTTCAAGAGTGAAAAGAAAGTTGCCTGAACTTTCATCAGTGGAGACAAAGGCTTGAGAATAGCTCGTCTCTTTGAAGGGACTTCCTTGGATGTAGCTCTCTCTAGGTGACCAGGGAAAGTAATGAAAGGACCCTTTTATGAGTTATCAGGGTAGCAGATGAGATGATGTTGTGGTTCTCTGCTATCCCTTTCAACCACATGAAGGGCTGAACTTTGGTGAGTGTTGGAGTTACCAGATAGATTTTGGATGTTTATCTCCATTTGGTATCCACTGAGTATCCCATACAACTCAGTGAGAGTAAGGGTCTTGAGGTTTTTAGTCCTCTTAATGAACACACAATAGTGTGTCCATTGTCTTGGAAGAGAGGACATGAACTTTCTTACAATATCCCTGTTCTCAATGGTTACCCCAACATCAGCCAGAGTATCCACAATCTCAGCATACCTAAAGTATTGTTGAGTCATGGTTTCACCTGTTTTGAAGGTGAAATTTTCAAACTGCTGCTTTAGGAGATCCTTCTTGTTCTCCTTGGCTTCATTTGAACCCTCATACATTAGTTTCAGTGCATCCCATAGCTGTTTAGTGGTCTTGCACTTCTTGAAACCTTTGTAGATGGAGTTTGGAAGAGCAGTTTGGAGGGCTGTCATGGCTTTCTGAGCAATATCAATTCTTTTCCAGTCTTTATCAGAAAAGTCAGCCTTCTCCTTTGGTATCATGCCACCACCAGCAGCAGCTGAAGTGGTGCATGGTACATGAGGTCCATTGACAACAGACTCCCACATCCTAGAATCTTGAGACTTGATAAAGCCTTCCATTCTTTGACACCAAGTGTCAAAATCCTCAGGAGTGATCAGTGGGGACTTTGTCATAGTTCCAGTTTCCATATCAGCTTTGGAGATAGCTGCCATTTGAAAAGTTAAGTGATGTGTGTAACTAAGAGGATTTGAAGATGGGGAGATCTTGCAAACAAGAGCCTGGAAAGCTCTGATACCAAATGCAGGACCGTTAAAGGGTACTAAGCACTTAGTTCACACACTTAGGAGGATCTTTGAGATCATTTAACAATTCAAATAGGGAACTGAAGATACAATGCAAAACACAAGCAAGAACAAGAATAAGAACACAAAATAAAGTTTTCAAGGAAGTAGTATATTGCTTCTTAAGTTCTATTACAAGTGTTGTACCAGTATATATTGAATACAAGAACCTTAGACTCTTTATACTAATCCTACAACCGTCAATATACAAAAAGACAGTTGGAAGTGACTCATCTAGACAGCATGATCAGCCTAAAGTCAAAAGGCAGATTGCCTTTTGACTAGTGACTATGACATGCCATAGCTCACTGACTTTCCTATTACAAAAGCCAAAAAAAAAAGAAACAAAAACAGAAACTTACAGACAAAGACCTTATCTACTTTCTCATAAAGCATGGAAGTTTAACCAACTGATGATAGTTGGTGAACCACCAGAGCATGCAAGGGACAGACAGTTGCTTTATGATAAAGTTGATAGAAAAAGTATCTTTTCTCTCTCTTCAAAAGTAATCAGTCTTGTCTTTAGCTTCAAAAGACTTTGTCTTGAGAACTTCGGAAGACTTCATTTTTAACCTTCGGAAGAGTTGAGTCTTTGGCTTCGGAAGACTTGACACTTGGTGTAAAGCTTCCTTAGTAGTTTCATCTAAACTTTGGCTTCGGAAGATTTTACACTTAGCATTTTACTTGAGTGTGTAAAACTTCCGAAGCTGGTTCTTCTTTGTTCCTTAGTGCATGTTGGAAGACATGGTTGTTTTGGTATCTTTTGGTTGCATCAGCCTCATAATCTCAGAGGTTCCTACAATTCATCATAATTTATTCCTTCCTCTTGGGTGTCTCCTTGTGTAACGAGTCTTGCTTTATTTCTAACAACAATTCCTCGATCATCTGTTTTGTTTTCGAACAACCATCTTGTGCCTATGGCATTTTCTCCTTCAGGTAAATCCATAAGATTCCACACTTCTTGTTTGCGGAATTGCAATAATTCTTCTTGCATAGCCTCAATCCAACTATTGTCCTTTAACACTTCAGTAACATTTTTAGGAACAATTTGAGAAAGAAAACCCAAGTATAAGCAAAGATTTTCTTGTTCTGATTTTTCTTCTAGTTGTTCTCTCATTCAATGGATGGTTCTTGTGAATACAAGATGTTGGAATCTCATTCCCTTGAACATGATCATCCAGATTGGTTTGGTTCAAGTTAGAAAGCTGATGCAATAGGTTCGAAGAATGTGGATTCAAATTAGGAACTTGAGTCGGTGAGTTGATGAAGTAATCAAGATTACTGGTGTCAACTACATCACCAGAAATAGATGACGTTCTAGACTCAGGTTGTATAATTTCTATACCATTATTAGGAATAGGTTATGAAACTTCTTGATTTTCTGAAATGGAATGATCTTCATCTTGTTAAGAGAGATCATCATTATTTTCAAATCGAATTATTGAATCTTTGACAAAAGAGAAAAATGGATAATCTGGGCTTGAGTCATCCATATCATCAAAATCTGAATCATCACAGAAAGAACTAAGATCTCCTTGAGGTTTCTTCTTACCTGTAGAATCAAGCAAGTTAGATTGATCAAACAAGTTAGATTGAAAAGGGTTTGACAATGAATCGAAATAAAATAACCAAGCTGGACCATTTGAAACTGATGGAAAATAATTTTCAAGGAATTTAACATTGAATGTTTCAAGTATAACATTTGTCCTAGAGTTATAAACTCGATTGGCTTTTGAAACAGATGAATATCCAACAAAAAATCTTCATCAGATTTTGAATCAAATTTTCCTAGATGATCACTTGAATTTAAAAAAAAACTGCACAACCAAAAGATTTAAGAAAATCTATGTTTGGTTTCCTACCAAACATCAACTCATAAGGAATTTTCAGTTTGTCTTTCATAATTAAAGTACAATTCTGTACGAAACACGCAGTAGATATGGCTTCATCCCAGAAAGTGATAGGAATTTTCGCATCTGCTAACATGGATCGTGCAGCCTCAATCAAAGTTATGTTCTTCCTTTCAGCAACTTGATTTTGTTATAGAGTTTTAGGAGCACTGAACTTATGAGCAATTCCTTTTTCTGCACAGAACATGTCAATATTAGCATTTTTAAATTCCGTTCCATTATCACTTCTTATTATTTTTACTTTTTGTTTTAATTGGTTTTCAACTTTTATGATGAATTCTTTTAATAATTCAGCCGTTTCAGATTTAGCATTCAAAAAGAAAATCCATGAAAATATTGTAAAGTCATCAATGATAACTAAACAATAAGATTTTCTTCTAATACTCTTCACGTTGGTTGGTCCGAAAAGGTCCATATGCAACATCTGGAGAGGTTTGGAATTTAAGTTTATTTGCTTGGGCTTATAATATGCTCTGTGATGCTTCCCCTTTAAACATGCTGAGCAAAGATCAGTAGTGGCAAATTTCTTTGATGGAAGGCCGATAACATAATTTCCTGCTACAAGCTTGTTCATATTCTTGAAGTTGGAATGTCTGAGACGTCTATGCCAAAGCTGACTTTCGTCATTTGATGCTTGAGCAATAAGGCATGTTGCTTCTGTAGATGGATCAACTTGAGACATATCCAGCTTATATACATCTCGATCCCTAACAGCTTTAAAAACTACCCAGTCTTTGTTAATCTGAAAACCAGGCTTCAAAATGTAGCAAAAAGAATCATCAAAAAGTACAGAATATGATTTATCACAAATTTAGGAAACGCTTAACAAATTAAAGTTCAATTGTGAGCAGAAGTTGACTTTTTCAAAGCTTATTATACCGTTGGATACTGTTCCCTCGCCTATGATTTTTCCTCCTGCATCACCACCGAAGGCGACGTGTGTACCATCCTTTAACTTAAAATCTTGAAGTATGGCATGGTTGCCTGTCATATGCCGGCTACACCCGCTATCCACATACCATGTGTTAATTGGTCTTCTCGGGCGTACCTGTAAGACAAAGAAATTAAGTTAAGTTATCTACCCAAGCCGAGATGGTCTTGGGTTTTCCAAACTTATCAACGATAGTAAATTGTTTAAAGTGAAGTTTATTCACATCAGGCTAGTTTTTGATGAAATTGCCAATTTTCTTATTCACAGATTTTTGATCATTTTTAAGAAAATTCATACCATTGAATTGATCAATTTTTGAAAAAATTTTATTTCCAAAATTTTTCTTGTTCATTCTCACTGACCTCGCATATGTGACAGTACTTACTAAAAAAACATTCAGCAGTGTTGTGATTGTACATGTCACAGATTTCGCAATACCTCTGTGGAGTTTTGAACAACTATTTATTAACTTTCGATGTTGATGCAACGTTTGATCCTTGTTTAGGTTTAGGCGTCAAAAAATTAATCTGTTGCTTTTGATTTGACAGTTTGTTCTTTTTTATATTTGATTTTGGCTTTTGTATATGAACTTCATTCTCTGATGCCTTAGACACAAATCATTTAACAATAGCGGAAGTCTTCAAATTTGAACCTGTTTTCAGATCAATGTTTGATTTGTTCTTAGGAGTTTGTATAACATCTTGAATTGAGTTCATGTTCAACATACCAGCAGACACAAATTTAATTGGTTTAAATTTATTTGTTTGATTTGTTGTTTTTGTTTCAAAATCTTGACTCTTATTTTGATCAGTTTTAGCTTTAGTCATTTTTCTTCTTCTCCTTTGGTTCCTTGATTTTATGGTACTTGATTTCATTTGAGATTTAACATCTTCAGTTGAAGATTCTTTTTCAGTATCTTTCCCTTTTTGGTCTTTTTGGTCATAAGAGCTTGAATCTTCAGATGTTTCTTCTTTTTGTTTTGCCTTATCTTCGTTTTTTATGATTACTTCCTCCAACACAGATTCTTTTGAAACAAAAATTTTCTTACTTTTCGGTCGTGGTTCATATGATTTAACTTTTATTGGATGACTGTTTTTTATCTTTTCTGTATCCTTTTCTTCAAAGATTTCAACATTGATTTTCTCTTCTTCATTATCAGAAATCTTGTTGTTTTTGTTTTGGTAAGCTTTAAGTTTTGCTTTATTCTCAGGAGAGTGATCATGTGTGTTAAAATCCTCTGGTAGTGTGTTTGTTATAGATTCAGGCATTGGTTCGTGAGTAAAACCTAATCCTGCTTTTTGTTTATCCTTTCGTTCACTCACCAATTGTTCCATAATCGTTTTGGAGCTTTTTACTTTTGCTAGATCAACTTGTGTAGCAACATGTGCTATTTTCTCCTATTCCAAGTTCTTAGTCATTTCTTCAAGTTGTTTGGAAACAATTTCTAATTCTTTCTGTTGGTCCACTCGATCGATAACACAGTGCAATTGATTGATAAACACAAACAAATCTCACTGATAACACAAATATCAATGATATTTATGCACAATATAGATCAAACACTGTAAAATATAGATGAACAAGATGAACATTCAATAAAACCCTTGTTTGATCTGAATTTGATTGCAAAACAAATTACAAAGTGTAAACCCCTCAATCAATGGCTCATTCAAGCTCCCTTAAACTAATTGTCACTAATCTATATATAGTGATAATATGCACTAATGACATATTAAGCCCCTATACTTAGACAAACTAGATAAAAGGCATATAAAATATAAAAGAGACTAAAACATAAATAAATATATTTTGTTGACACAAAATATTTTATTAACAATAAACTCCTAGTCATTTATCTTTAACGTCTTGACTCGGTTCTTCATCTCGAACGCGTCTGTTTGACTTTTGTGTTGACTTTGACAGTGACGTTGACATTTGTTGACTTTGACTGTGTTAATAATATAGACTATCCTTTTCAGACCCAACAATACTCTCCCTTAGTCTATCATTATCAACACCTTGTTTCATCTTCAGCTCCGATAAGTCAACCATATAATGATCTTCAAGCTCCCCCTAGATTGATGATCCGGTACTAAATATCTTTCATCTTTCAGGCTCCCCCTTTTTGTATGCTCCCCCTCTTCGTGTGCATTCTATGTGAATAATCAGGAACAACTTTTCCAACTCTCTATTCTTGAGTGGTTCAGAAGATGTAAGAGGAGAAATCCTAGCTCAGTATCTTCTGCAAACTTGAGGAACAGGTTCTCTGGTATGGTACTTTGCTCAGCTGATGATCGGCCATCATTTGAAGCAAAAATCTGTAACACAATTACAAACACATTCTACACATTTCTCGTTACATCATTTCAACAATACAAATAAACCCGTGTTTATCTAAATGTGCAATTTCCCGTAAAATGCATGTGAAAATGATAACATTTTAATAGCATAATATGGAAGACTTGAAAAATAATTTGAAATGAATATTTTATTTTATTTTGTTTTATCATATTACACCAAGAACTAATTTGATCATGAGATCACATCCTCAAGATATACGAAAGCACAAAGATGTATTTAAACATCGACAAGTTAGGGAACAGATGATTAGAGCTCCGGCAAAGAACTTATCCCATCATCAGGGCTTATTGATTAATATGATTAACTCTGCTTGATTTTCTTTTAAGTTTTCAACAATGATCTTAATTTAAGAGTCACCGTGCCTTTATTTAGGGAACAGATGATTAGAGCTCCAGGTCTATACTTACGTATAACAGAGGAGATGATCATCTGAGCGTGCTGATGAGAGCTTTAGGTCTATACTCACGTATAACAGAGAAGATCATCACTCCAGGTCAATGCTTCCGCATAGCAGAGGAGATAAGCACGAAAAGGATTCTGAAGAGCTTACAAGAAGCATCAATTCAGAAACAAGGATGAGGGAATTTGGCAATAGAAGTAATCAAGGCAGAGATCAGATACTCTCAACCCATTTTTGACGAGACTTGTAACTTTGTGCAGGCCTAAATGTTAGGAGAATAATCCTTATCACCGAGTTCTAAAGCTTTAGTTAGGCTACAGAATCACTGTTTACTTTGTTTTCAGGTTGAGCCTACCAAGCATATCATATAATGAAACTTTCTTTTTCAGATTTTAGAATATTAAGTGATACAGACATCTACATCAATTACTATCATTTCTCACAAAGTACAAGTCATGCAAATAAGCATACCAAGAAGACATACTATCATATCTCAGTCATCCCAAATCAAGTTCTTAGTTCTAGTTAAATTTTTATTCTCCCCCGAAATTTCTTTTTAACTGCCATGAAACAAAAAAAGAAATTTCTCCTCTTTAATTTTTTTAAATATATAATAAACAGAAATGAAAATAGAATTTTACAGAAGAAAGTCTCCCAAATTATACTAGCAAAAAGATGAGAAATGAAGTACCAAGAAAAATGCAGTAATTGTGAAGTGTGAACGGTAATAGTGCAGATAAGAATCCAAAAAAATATGGATGAGATACCGTAACCATAACCTGTTTGTTTCGCCTCAATATTTAATTAGGAACAATCCCAGTCAGTAAACCGGATTACTGATAGGCCTCCTGAATTGTTCCTGCACTCATAAACAGATTAGTTAGAGAGGGGGACCCAGGCCATCGTGGTCCTGGGAGTTCCTTTTTCATCAGTGTACGTAACCTGTTTAAGCACACACTCTTTTGAAAAATTATTTATCTCTTTATCCTTTTGTTTTACTTTCCAAATTTGTTTCTGTTCAATTACTTTTGATTTGAAAGAATTGAATTTTGAAATCATTTTCTTTTTAAAACCCAAAGGAAGAGATTTTAATTTTGAAACATTGGTCTTTTTCATCTTTGAATCATGAGAAACCGGCTTCACGTGAGAAGGTTTGGATAGATTGTTCTTTATCAAACCATTCAAAGATATGTGTTTTTCACCTTTTGAACCCGAGAAGCAACCTGTGTTATCTTTGCCTCCCGAAGCTTGCCTTTGAACATGAGGTCACTTCTTTAGCACATGACCTTCTTTTCCACATCTAAAGCAAGCCTTGAAAGGCTTTTGGATCTTTGTAGTCCCATGGAAAGTAGGAGAGGGTGGAGCCTGCTTTGAGGTTGTTGCAGCTTGTTGACAACCTTGAAGCTTCTTCTTTTGGATATCTTAAAATTGAACCTTTTGAGGCTTTGTCAATGTGGATTTTGAATTGGGCTGTGATTTGATGTGTGATGTTCTAGGAGATGAGATCTGAACATTCTTTTGAGAACCTTTTTTAATGACTGGTGACTTTGCAGACTTGGAGGCAGATTTGTAACAAGCTTGATGGATAGTAGATGATGATGGTGAGGGCTTCTACTGAGCTTTGAAGGAACTGCTGATTTGCTTAGCAGTTGGAGATAAGATCCGTATAGGTCTTGATTCAAGTTTGGAAGCATTGGACACTTGATAACTTCAGGTGACTTGATGATCACTTGTTGATCATCAGAACTTGTCCAGTCCTGTATACACAAGTCGGCTTCCAATGGATCTTGATTGATGACTCTCGTTGTGTCGGTTTGTGTTGTTGAGTTCTGATTGCTTGACGATTCCACAGATGTTCCTTCTTTGACAAACTTGACAGGAACAAATGAAGGGATGTTACTTGTCTTGAATTTGTTAAAGAAGTTACTAGAAACAATTGATATTGGTTTTGAAGCATCAGAGGTGGAATTACCATTTTGCAAATCAGATCCTTGCTTGATGAGCCCCAAACCTGCAGGAAAATCATATTCATCTCGAACCTCTTTGTGATTAACGCTGCTTAAACCTGCATGTAAACTATTAGTATCTGCAGCTTCAATTAAATCATTAGATGGATGAGGTTGAGGCATAGGAGAGTCACAGTAAGTGCTAGGAGGAGGATAAACATATGAAGTTTCACCACATCCCACACCCGTTTTGATTCTAGCTCCCCTTGGCTTAGAGAATAGTTCTTCCTGTTTCATCCCTGATATCATTCATTATCAAGTTTAGTTTTAAGCTTGCTAGTCTCAAATTCCGCTAATATGACTCGTTCGCTCAAAACATTAATCTCGACATTCTTTTCTAAAAGATTTCTTTTTAAAAGATCGTTTTCTTTTAAAGCTTCTCTTAGTTTAATAAAATATTTGGTCTCATTGATTTTAAGGTCTTTGTTTATTTGTTTTAATTCTTTTTCCTTTTCTAACAATAATCTGTTAGCTTTATAAACCCCGAATAAACGAATTTTGTAGGGAGGAGAACACACGTCTTGAACAACCTCATAAGGAAGTCCTATAACTATCTTTTCAGCAGCTAGGGCTTTTTCACATTGACAGATAGGAGTGTTCTTTTTGTACTCTTCCTCCTCAGCAACTCTCTTCTTAGCTTCTTCAGCTTAACCTTCCTCTTGCTTTCCTTCATCCTGAGCTTTACACCGGCTTGCACAATCACCAACATCACCAAAACTCTCACCTTAAGTGTCACACTTGAGTTCTTTGAAAGAATCAAAATCCTCAACAAAATCCTCATCACTGTTTACCACCTCAACTATCAATACATGGTTGACTTCTTCTTTAGTTTCTTTGATCTCAATACTTGAAGATACACCACCATACATGAATTGACTGTACTCTTTTCTTTTCATATCCAAATCAAATGACTTTAGCTTGTTGATAACATCCATGAGTTTGTAGTTAGCAAAATTTCTTTCCTGCTTTAACAATCTAACTTGTGGATTCCACTATGGAGGAAGAGAGTCCAAAAGTTTTATGACTTGTTCATGGTTTCCCAACTGGTCAGCATACTCCTTAAGGTTGCTTGCCACCATCACAAATCGATCAACCAAATCAGATATCTTTTCATCTTTCATAGCTGCAAAAGAATCAAACCAACTTTGTGCCATTATGGCATTGTCTAACAAATTCGCTGAATTTTCACTAATTTCGCTGGCAAGTTCGCTGGTAATTTCTCTCCTAATTTCGCTGGTAATTTCGGCAGCAGCTTCGCTGGGATTGGCACACAAACACTATGAACTTTCGTTCAACACATGTACTTTCGCTGGAACGAAGAAACCAGATCCAAAAACCAAGAACATCTTAGTTTCGCTGAAGGAACCCTAGTTTCGCCAGGCAAAACTATGTGGTTTCGCTGAATGATGCTGTAATTTCGCTGGACGAGCTGTAAATTCGCCCGACGAGTCTGAAAATCTTTTTCAACATGAAATCAGCTCAAACTCATCCAAATCTTAATGAATTTGAGATCTGATGATTTCTAAAGCTTCCCACAACAAAATCGAGCAATCCTCAATCAATTTCCATATCCAAAATATGCAGATCAGATCGAAAATGAATGCAACAATGACTTGAACCCAGAAATACCCAAAAACTCAATCAATCAAGAGCACAAAGGCTCAGATACCAAATTGTTGGTCCACTAGATCGATAATACAGTGCAATTGATTGATAAACACAAATAAATCTCACTGATAACACAAATATCAATGATTTTTATGAACAATATAGATCAAACACTATAAAATATAGATGAATAAGATGAACATTCAATAAAACCCTTGTTTGATTTGAATTTGATTGCAAAAGATATTACAGAGTGAAAACCCCTCAATCAATGGTTCATTCAAGCTCCCTTAAACTAATTGTCACTAATCTATATATAGTGATAATATGCACTAATGACATATTAAGCCCCTATACTTAGACAAACTAGATAAAAGACATATAAAATATATAAGAGACTAAAACATAAATAAATCTATTTTGTTGACACAAAATATATTTATTAGCAATAAACTCCTAGGAATTTATCTTCAACGTCTTGACTCGGTTCTTCATCTCGAACGCGTCTGTTTGACTTTTGCATTGACTTTGACAGTGACGTTGACATTTGTTGACTTTGACTGTGTTGATAATATAGACTATCCTTTTCAGACCCAACACTTTCATAGTTTTGTTCCATGAAGTTTATAGAGAAATGATCTTTTCATCTGATATTTTGTGATCATTTTTAAGTTTATTATGCATTAATTCCTCTTGCTTAAGCTTTTTACAGATTTTATAAGAGTAAGTTCGGTAATATTCTACATGTTCAAAGCAAGTTTTGGTGCATAGTTTTTCTCTTACTTCAGCTGGTATTTCAGGATATTTAGGTGAAGAAGTCTCAGAGTTAGAAGATGACTCTTCAACCTTTGGTTGATCTGATTGTGCCATTAAAGCAACTTCTTCTGAATCCTCTTTAGGATCAACTTTATCACTCCAATCGTATTCTTCTTATTCATTCTCTAAATTACTTTCAGCTTCAGCTTTTGGATCACCATTTTCTGACCAATCTTCTCCTTGAACTTCTGCAATAAGAGATAAACTAGAGGTTAAGTCAGCTGTAAACTGCTCTGCATATGCACTCTAGTCGTATCCATCCTTGATCCTCACTACTAAAGCTTTCTTGGGTTCTTCAGAAGCTTTTGAGTAATCTTTAAGTTCAGGCATTGGTAAGCTTTGATATGACTTTTGAAATGTCTTCTGATACTGTTGTGGAACTCTTTGATTGCTTGAACTAGCTTGACCATTTCCACCTTTGTTCCTAGGAGCTTTACATTCCCGTGAGAAGTGACCATAGCTATTGCAGTTGAAACACCTTGACTTAGACTTGTCAAATCCAACAGTGTTGTTAGCACTTGGCTTGTAGTTCCTGTTGACATAAGAGTGTTTCTGAGTCCTGTATGCAATCATCACCATCTGCCAGTTTAGATCCATTTCCTCCATATCATCTGGATCCATTTCAAATAAGTCTTGCAAAACAAAATCTAATTGAGTTACATGACTACCTTGATATGCTTGAAAACTAGCCATAAAAGCTGATTTGGACTTATCATCCTGTAAAAGGATGTTAATAACATCTTTAACTTTGCTAGGTTTAGCAGAGTTTGAAGATGGAGTCTCAGTATGAGTGTTAGAAGTTTGAGCTTTAGGAGGAGACTGAGGTTGATGTTGTGTTGCATTAGCAGGAGCACTTGTATATGAAGAATCTGTGAAGAACCCTGCTCCAACAAATAGATCATCCTCTTCTTTTGAGGCACTTCCATTCTTTGCCATAAATGCATTTTCCACAGTGCTAGCAGGAGATGCAACATACTTGTATTGAGACATTGATGCTGCTCTATCATTGTTTCTTAAGCTTTCATCTATCTCAACTGACTCAATTTTTGCAATCAATAGATCAAGATCCATAGGAAATTTCTCAGTATGCTTCAACAGTGTTACTGTTTGTTTCCATGAAGATGGAAGAGCATTGAGAAGTCTAAAGTTTAGATCTTTTAAGTCATTTTTAATACCCGTATTTGACATCTCAGTTGTAAGCTGCACAAATCTATTCATCATCTGATTTATGGTTTCACCAGATAAATGCTCAAATAACTCTAACTGCCTCTTTAGTTTCTGCTTCTTGAGATCTTGAATCTCCTTACCACCTTCACAAATTATCTTCAAAGCTTTATACATGGTATATTCAGTTTGATATCCATCAAGTCTAGTTATTACTTCAAGTGGTAATCCTTTACACATCAAAGAATAGGCTTTAACATCATTCTTTACTTTCCTTAGATCATCACCTTGTAACTCATCTTCAGGATATGGTTCTGGAGAATATTTAGTGTAGACAAACCCTCTATTAGGACCATCTGAAGTGATAGGAATATGAGGTCCTCTTTCTATTGGCTTCCATAAGTCAGTGTCAATAGAATTAAGGTGATGTTTCAATCTAAGAGACCAGTTCTTAAAATCAACTCTGTTCTTCAGCTTAGGAACTCTGTTCTCTGAATCTTCTGACTTCACCATTTTATATTTTTGATTTTAGAAAAAGATTTGTTTTTGTTGTTTTTTTAAGTTTTTGTATTTGAAAAATGAATTGAAAATATTTTTGGATTTTTAAATTTTGAAAAAATTTTAAGTGTTGAGGTGATGCGCCTGAATAGTGATGAAGCGCCCAAATAGTTGTGAAACTTCTGACTTTGACTTTGAAACGTCTAAGGGATTGCCTTAGAAAATTCTCAAAAACGCCCAACTCAAAATGCGCCTGAACATTTGTAAAACGTTCAAACAGTTGTCAGACGCCTGGGTGAAGAAACGCCCAAACAGTTCAAATGCGCCTACACAGTTGTAATGCGCCTAGAATTCCTTAGTTTCTGAAAAGTTCCACAGTGACCAAACAGTTGTAATGCTCCTCCACAGTGGTAAAACACCTAGACCAAAAACGCCTTAACAGTGGTAAAACGCCTGAACAGTTGTCAAGCGCCTATACACTTAGGCAATTTTCAGTTGCGTTTTAACCTAATGCGCCAACTTTAATAGATTCAAACGAACTCAGATCTTCTGAATTTCCTCAAAACTTGTTGATTTGACCTAAATTTCTCTAATTAGGTAGTAATTGGATCGATTTAAAGTCCTTTATCTTCAATTTCACCAAACAACAACAACAATTCAGTTTTCTGATCGAATTTTAGTTCGAAAATGAAGAACAGGTTCGCATACTAATTTGAACAAATTCACTGATTTTGAATGAATTGAGCTGCAAATTGTGATTCAATTCATGTTTCTAATGATGAAACACAACTAAAATAAACAATTGTTTAATTGAATTGCTTATCAATCACAGATTCAAGTGATTCAAAAGTTCGACAGTTTGAAGAACTCAAATCACTAAACCAACAGCTCTAATTCCATTTGATAGGATCAAAATGGATCAATCTGTGATGATATTATGATACAATTCAATCAAACAAACACAAGTAAACAAATCTAAACAAACATATCAAAAAATTCATAGTATTGATTGATAGAATGCATAGAAAGTACAAGTGTAGAGAGAAACAGTTACAATTCGTTACTATTCTAAGAGCTTCTAAGGTGCTTACTTAGGTGATTACCTACACAATACATTATCTATGCTATTTATATTATCAATACAAAAAAGGAACATATATTTACACAATAAGTCCCTACACTATGACAAAAACTATACAAAGACTAATAAAGACTAAATGTTAATCTTCAAAAGGCTTCTACAATACTCCCCCTAAGATTGACATTGTCTTCAGTCTTCAAAATATCAATCTTCAGTCTTCAGTTCTTTGTCTTCAATCTTCTTTAATCTTCTTTCTTCAATCTTCTGTCTTCAATCTTTTGTCTTCAATCTTTAATCTTTTCTCTTGTCTTTTCTCTTTGTCTTCATACTTCAAAGTAATCTTCGGGTTCCTCCTTGATCTTGAACATCGGTTTTTCCTTGTCTAGCTTCAACTCAGACAAAGCTTTGGAAATTGCTGATTTGAATTTGCTTGCAAGTACTCCTTGTTCTGACTTTAATGGATTAGTCTTTATCCCCATTTACATATTTCAGATGACTAGGGTTCATATGCCCGTATAGCATAGAAACGCCCTATCAAATTCAACCATTAAACATGAAATTTGTGTGATTTTATTCAATAACTTACGTTTATAATCAGTAATACTCACTATCGAATGCACTTTTAGAACTTAAATTAATCACAATCTGAAAATCAAAGATAATCTGAACTCAATTTTAGTACAACATCCAAGGGGTCCACAACGTACAGTTTAAGGTTGTACTACAAACGCACTGTTTCTAACATACAAACAGACAAAAACAAACAAACAAACAATCTAACCAATCAACAAACAAACATCCAAACATACATAAAGACAACAACAGTCAATCATACACGTACCACATTATACATGTAAACATACAATTAATCATACATGTAATCCGACAAACATTCATTCATCATCATAGAATATATCTTGCAACAGATCTTCACTTGAAATCATCAACAGGTCTGTGAGATTCTGTATCACATATTTGATAAACGGCATCAATACGATTGCAATATTCGATCCTACGAATATCGAATTTTCACAGTTGGTATCAGAGCAAATAGAGGAAAGAAATCTCAGGGTATGGAAGTTGAACACTTCTTCTTGACCCTGATATCTAGAAAGCACCAGATCTCTTCTATAATTCTCATACCTCCATCCTTGTAAGGCCTTCCGAGACGCTTACAGTTGGTCAATCATCACATAAATAATATAAAACACCTTATTTTGTAGCGGAAATATAACTTTTCATTAATAAATAAAAACATGTCAAATTATCATATCATTTCATTTACAACCCAAAAATCGTATTAATACAATAACATTCTCAAAATATGGATGCCAGACTTGAATCATCCAAGTAGCTTATGCATCCATACCTGCACCACCTCAACATCGTCGATTACTTGCACACTGATATGCATATTAAAAGTCAGCTACACTGAGTGAGTTCTAGTTTTATAATAAAATACTTTACTTTCATTTAAAACATTTTCTTTACTTTCGTGCGTGATCATACATTATACATACATCTAGATAACATCATTATTATCTTCCATCATCGTTTATCATCATTCATCATCGTTCGTTTCGTACCTTTTTTCATTATTATCTTTCACTTCTATCTAGATCCTGCCATATGCTATACCCCCACGTCATGCCGAAGCTGGTACTATGCCGGGGCTTACAAGTAAACCCCCACGTCATGCGGAAGCTGACACAGTACCAGGGTGCAGTGATAAGGATCCCATTTCATACTTTTCGGTCAACCTCAAGGACTAGACCACAATGCGCATTAAAAAGGGTTAGCTAAATCGCACACAGTTGAGCAAACAACTACCTCGTTGAGTTGTGAACCTCTGTCATTTTGCTTGCAAGACATTACATTCATTCATTATCTTCCACTTCATGTTAACATTATCTTTCACTTTCATTACATATTACTTTGTGTACATATACATATCACACCACGTAAAGTCACATCATAATACATAACATGGAACCTTATCATCATAACAGTAGCCCACACCCATACGTAACATAAACAAGCATAGGCCACCATAAAATATCAGTACATAGCACTTGATTCCTATTTCCAAAATTTCAGAAATAAACTAAATGTCTACAGCTCATGAACAAGTTTACAGCGGACAACTTAAAATTATGTATAGCGGACAGCTTAAAATTGTGTATAGTGGACAACTTAAAATTGTGTGCAGCAGGCAACTTAAAATTTCCAAAGTGTCCACAGCGGACAGCCAAAGTCCATAGCGCATGACTAAAACATTCCAAGTATCCACAGCAGATGAACAAAGTCCACCGCAGATGAACAAGTCCACATCGGATGAACAAGTCCACAGTGGATGAACAAGTCTACAGTGGATGAACAAATCCACAGCAGACAATCATAAAAATTCCTAAGTGTCCACAGCGGACATGTAAAGTCCACAGCGGAAAACATAAAAAGTTCTAAGTATTCACAGTGCATACCTAAGATCTCCAAGTGTCCACTGTGGACATGCAAGGTCCACAGGGGACATGCAAGTCCACAGCGGAAGGCATAAATCCTTATAAGTGTCCACAGCGGACAGTCTAATGTTAACAGCGAATAGTTCTTAATTATCCTAAGTGTCCATAGCGGACACTATAACTATCCTAAGTGTCCATAGCGGACACTTTAACCAACACCTGCAATGCATCATAAGTACTTTCCAGTCCCCAAACATCATTGTAACATATACTTAGCATAGATCTATCATATTACACACTTAAAACATAATAAACATCTACACAACATCATAGAAGTCATTTAAAACAAACATTCCTCATATTCAGTCGAACTTTTCATGGAAAATCATAGTTTGGTGAAGAAAACAACAGTTTAATATGCATACAAGCCCCAAACAAGCAGAAACATGTAAAAGAGGGGATTTAGAACTCACCTTAAAAGCTTTCAAGCGAAACTCCTCAGACCTGAGAGCCCACTTGAAGTTCTAGCACCTAAAACACCTAGAACTCGGTCCAGAAGCTGGAACCCAACTAAAAACCGAGAAGAAATACTTTAAAACCTTACCTTTTGAAGATCGCTTCCACTTTCTCTCACTAAATTCGAATAAAAGCTTCTTCCCTCCCTAAAATCGAAAGTTGAGCTTGAGTGGGGGGGGGGGGTATGGGTAACCTTTCCTTTTTTAAACCCCATTATTAGTAGGTTTGGCCCTTGCATGCTTTTAACCCCTTGCTTTTGAAACAACTTCCTGTTTGCTCCCTTACTTTTCTTTTCTTTTCTTTTTCTGAAATTTCCGGGTGTTATAATCCTACTATTGGATTGTCAGCAGGATAGGATGGTGGTGACATGGCCCTAGGTACACTACCCTCCTCAAATAAACATTGAACATTAGCATCCACATTGATATGGGCCTGAGGAGGTTGTTAAATCTGGACAATTGCTAGTGAGGGTGGTGAATCCTCAATGACCTTACTCTGAGCACTGCTCCCAAGTTCTATGGCTGTGGTGACTTTCTCCCCTTGTTTGGTAGCATCACCTACTTGCACAGGTGAGCTTAAGGTTAAGTCCACCACATTCACAGGTTCTTGTGGACTTGGTTGAGCATGCCTGCAGGCCTTTTAGCTAACTTGCCCTTGAGATCGGTGATCTCAAATTGCTGATTGAGTACCTTCCTTTGTATGGTAGCCAACTGAGATTCCAGGTGACTAACCTTAGAGACCAAATAGGTGCAAGTTTTTGTCAGTATGTGCACCCTTAGTTGCATACTCCCCTCATCTTCATTAGAAGAATAATTGAGGGGTGAGAGTACATCACTAAAGTCATCTCCTTCACCACTAGATAATGTTTCTTGGTCTCTGGATTTTCCCTGCTCAATGATAGCTTAATAAGAATTGCCAAGGAGCTGGGTTGCCATGGTTGAGGTCTTATAGATTTAATAACTTATAGAAGTGAGAGCCTCCTCCACATGGACCTCTTAAACTTGTTTAGAGAGGTCCACCTCAGTCATGGATGGATGATGTGGCCTAGATATACGAGTAACAAGAGCACTCATCTCTCCTTGAGCAGGTGAGGAGAAGGGAGGCTCATGGTATTCACTGAATCCAATATCCTTATCATCATAGAACTCAAGGTTGGGGATTGGTTGGTTAAGGTCTAAAGGCTGAGGATGGTAGCTTTCCCCTAAAGGTTGTTCATCTGAGTTTTGAGACTCAAGATGAAGGCTTGAGGCTGGGGTAATGAGCTCATCAGGCTGAGCATTAGGAACCTCAGCACTGATCATTGAAGGAATGGGAGTGGTTTGCTCCTCAAGGGAAATGGGAGCTCTTGGTTCCACTTCCTCCTGCATAGGTGAGCATATGGGGGCCTGCTCAATTTGAATAGACTGAGTAGGGGTTCGTTTGGATTTTCTTTGGTAGGTGATGGTTATTTGTGGCTGCATGGGTGTTAAAGATGAAGAAGGTATGGGTTCCACATTGGCTGGTGCGTCCAAGTTCTCACCTTGAGCAGGAAGCTCTAACAGTTTTAAAACAAGGGTTGTTTCTGATGGGTTTTCACAAGTTAAACAGATCTATTTTATCCTTATAAAATAGAAGAACGCAGTGGAATATATATATATGATTTTAAACTTGTTACAGTGAGCTAACTTATATATAAAACATTTTTATATAAAATCAGTCAAAACACATATGGATCGATATATGAAATCATGCTTACAAACAACCATAGAAGGTACGAAGAACTAGCTTCAACAATGAGGTTGGCAGGAGGTGAACGAGGATGGCAGCTCCTAAAGCAAGAAGCCTCAAGCTGGTCTACCCATGAGCCACCAACAAGAACACCGGTTGCTCGGATTTTCACTTATACAACTCCCTTTTATTTTTCTCTAGTCCGATCGAGAAAAAAAAAAGGGTTCATACACCTTTCGTGTTCTCAAGTCGTAAGTTTAGAGAGATCTGCAAGCCATCTTATATTGCATGTCCTTAGAAACATAAAGTTCAAGAGTGAGAAAAGTGGGTGGGGCTCAGCCCCTTAACCCATCCGCATTTCTCAGAACAACATCCGCATTAGTTAATGCGAATGAAGTTGTTCTCCCGCATTTGTAAATGGTCATCCGCATTAGCTAATGCGGATGTATGTTTCCATTACCATTTCCAGAAATGTTCATCCGCATTTGTTCCAAAACAAATGCGGACAGGGTTTGTTCACCCACATTTGTAAATGCGGATAAGTAAATATCATCCGCATTTGTTCAACCACATCAAATACGGCTGTGTAAAACGAATGCGGGTGAGTAAACATCATCGCATTTGTTCAACCACATCAAATGCGGCTGTGTAAAACGAATGCGGATGAATTAATATTCCTCTCTCTTTGAAATAAATTATCCATATAATTTATATACAACACAAGTGTAAATTTATTTGGAAACCCAATTTCCAAATATTCTAAGTGTTACTATTTATTTATATGATCATATCATAAAACAAATATCTTTGGTGTTTGTCTAGCTCGTTATTGGGTATGACCCGACTTGGATCATGACATACTAGCCACATCAATTCAATATGTATTTTGGGCAGATCATTTCCATCAGTTTCTACCCTGAAAAAACCAGCTGTGGTTTTCCTCATTATCTTAAAGATGCTGGGCTTCATGTGTCCTAATTTAGGAAAATTACCTATTCCCCTCAATTGTGAGCCCAATTAACAGTTAAGAATGTGCTGGATATATCTCGGGAACATGTAAATTTCTAAGGAATCTAAGTTAGCAAGTATATTTGTATATACAAACTGTGAATAAGTGAACTTGTTCCCCTGGACCATTCCATGGACTATGTAAGAAAGAACTTTAGGAACTTGATCCCATCCTCCATGTTTGTTAGATAAAGAGTGGATTACAACATGGAGGAGGTACTTCCATTAAGAGGAGACCTTCCCTTTCCCGAAGGTCTTAACAAAGAAGTCACCTTCATAGCCCATTAGGAGGAATGATCCGTTTACTACCTCTTTTGGAAAGGACAGTTCACATTCTTTAACATCTAGATGTTGGTTGATGGTGGCTGGAGTGATGAACACAGTCTTCCCCTACACTGATGCAGATAGTGCCTTATCACAGTCCAAGATGACCTCTTAGTAGGTCGTCCAGAATTCCAACAGTTGGTCTTTATAAAGTAGAGGGTCTATGGTGAGAGCGGTGAGGTATGAAGAGTAAAAAGGTGACAGGATCAGTGATCTAAGTTTGATCAATTAGAGTTGAATCGCTACGGAATTAGAACAAGAATTAGACAAATATAGCAAGAACACAATAGATATTCAATGGAACAGTACACGGTTATAGAGAAAGAGGGTTTTCTACAAAAGGATAATATCATTCATGCACAAATGCTTCGGTATGGCGGCCGCTAAGCTGCGCAGGTTACAATTAGGTCAACATTCCTTTTATAAAGGAATGTGACGTCTGCTGATGTCACTTGATAGTGACATTTAACAGAATTATTACAAACAACTGAAAGTAAGCAAACTACTGAGAATGTTCACAACAACTGAGAACATCTCAGAGTATGCTAAGTACAAGATGAAACTAAAACTACTGAAACTACAAGTACTGATTACAAGAAACATAAAACTACTGATTACAAAAGAACTGAAAGGAAAATATAACTACTGAAAGGAAACCATCACAACTACTGAAGAGGTCTTCTTCAGCTGTTGTGACAACATCTGAAACTTGGTCTTCAGTCTTTGTCTTCAGCTTTTGTCTTCAGACTTTGTCTTCAGTTCTTTAGCTTTAGACTTTGTCTTCAACTTTTTCACTTCAGACTTTGTCTTCAGCTCTTTCACTTCAGACTTTGTCTTCAGACCTTGTTATCAGTTGATGTCTTCAGTTGTTGCAGACTACTTCAGTTGTTGTAATGTCTGTGGGACTTAAAGGTTTTTTTGATCAGGCTCATTGGTTCTTTTGGTCCAACAAACTCCCCCTGAACCAATGCAGCCAAAACCTTTAAGCTTATTGAGGTCCCACTTATTCTTGGCAGAAATACTCTCTTGATCAGCTTCAGAGATATCAGATAAGCACAGGCCAGGGAACAGGTTTCAGTAGATGTGAATGTCAAAGGATGGAAGGGAACTCTGTCTTGGGGAACTGGACACAGAGCTGTTTTCCAACCATGAAACCTACTTCCCATTGATGAGTCTATAAGACTCTCTGACGTAGGCCTCAAGGAGAACAACTTGTTCATCCTTAGTGAGTTCTTCTGCTTCTCCTTCGAAGAAGAACTCTGGGCCATAGTACTCTGATAGGTACTTTACTGTCTTTCCATTTTTCAACTCAACAGTTGTTATCTCTCTGTAAGCAAATTCATCTGGGTGAGTCCCTTCTAATAACAACTGGAGTTCATTTTTCTTGATCTCTTCAAGCCTCTTGTATAACAACCCCTTCTTGACCATTTTGTTCTCCATTAGAGTTTGAGGGGTCATCTTTGACTTGTAGGCTCTCTTGAAGTCTTCAAGTATCTCCCAGGTGAGACCACAGTTTAGATTCCTGAGGAGAGGCCTTGGAGAACAGACAAGGATGACCTTTTAAATCAATTTTCTTTGACAAATCCAAGGCATATACTCTTCCTATCCTGTTGGCCTTCAGGAGAGTATGTTCATCCAATACCTTGTCAATCAGCCTCAGAACTTTGGAAGACAGAATCCGGCAGTTCTGGCTTGTGAAAAGTGCAACATGCCCTTTATCACACATCTGACTGACACTCAGTAGATTATACTTGAGATTCTCCACATGGTTAACATCATCAAATCTGATTTCTCCATTTGACACAAATCCTTTCCTGATGATGTAACCCTTAGTGAGACAAATCCCTTCTTTCCTTGAGAGTAGTCATTAAGAAGAGAACTGCTCCCAGTCATATGCATAGATTCTCTACTGTCTACATACCAGATGCTTCTTTGGCATGCTGAAGAACCCTGCATTTATCATAAGAAACTAGTTAGCTTTAGAGACCCAAACCTTTTTGGTTTTGGGTCTGTTTTCATCAACAGATTTAACCATAACTTGTTTCTCATGATTAACAGCTGATGAAGGTGGAGATGGTGCTGAAATGGATTTCTTAGATTTGGGCTTGGATTTCCTTTTCAGTGGTTTGATCACAGGTGCATCTAGTTGGTTAACTCTCCCCAACAAATGCTGAACCATCATAACAAGTTGGGTCTGATTTGTTGCTAAAGCTTCAGCTCATTTGACACATCAGTACTTGTTTTTGATGAGTTCCTGTGACCCACCATTTCCTCCTTCTTGAAATTCACAGACTTAGTCTGATGTTTATCTTGAGGAACACTATCAGCTGTTTTCTGATAAACCCCGTCCTTCTTTTTGGATTTTGGTGAGGCCTTGGGTTTATCAGTTTGAGATGACTGTGGTACAAACTTGGTCTCAAACTCATTTTTCATTTTATTAATCTCTTCTTTAATAAGCTTATCTCTATTGAGTTTGGAACCCTTTTTGTACCAGCATTCATCAGATAGATGATTGAATTTACCACATATTTCACATGGCTTATTCTTCATCTTGGATTGATCAACTGTTGAAGTGGAAACTACTAAAGGTGTGATCTTCAGTACTTTCCTCCTTTCAGTACTGGTGTTAAGTACTGAAGGATCGGTAACAACTGAAGACTTGTTCTTCAGCTGTTCTCTATCCGTCCTGAAAGACCATATGATAGATTCCTCAGCAGTTGTTAATCCTTTTATTTCAGCAGATTTGAAATGCTTTTCAGATGTTGTGACTTGCCCTTCAGTACTTGGAGTACTTTGAGGGACAACATCTGAATTGCTCAGCTTCGTGTGTTTATCAGCATTTAAACCATCAGGCAATTGATTTGCTGAGATCTTAACACTGACTTCATCCTCTAATTTTGTATTATCATTTGAGGATGAATCACATGATGATGTGGTTTGGAAATTACTTTCACCTTCAGATTTTACTATTGATTTTGAAGTAAAATAAGTAGGTGGTGCAGTATGATTGTAACCTATTCCAAACTTCACATTTGAAGCTGTTTGCTTGCTGAGAAGCATTTCAAATCCCTTGCAGGATGTTACCCAGCGGTCACACTCAACTTGGGTAGCTGCAAGTGTCTCTTTGAGACTTCTGTGGTTCTCAAGTATGACCTCTACCTTAGCCTTTTCATCATTAAGTTGGCATTTAAGCTTGTAAATCTCATCATCTTTGTAATTAAGAGCAGACTCATACTCAGCTTTTCTTTTGGAAATAGTTTTCTCAAGCTCAAGATTTTGATTGATTAAAGCTACATTTGCCTCTCTAATAGAGACAAAGGCAGCTATACATGATTCAGAACATAACTTGGCTTTAGCCTCAGAAGATACCTGGGTTACCTGTGAAGATGATGCATTGGAGCAGGAACCCTCAGTAGACTCCAGGGCCATGAGAGCAAGATTCCCAAAAGGATGTTCACCACCATGTTGACCAGCACCAGCAAATAATTGCTCATTGAAACCAGAAAGATCATCTGGTAAGCTGCTCCAGTCAACAACTCCTGGTGTGAAGAAGCTGTGATGAGGTTGAGATTGTGATGGAGATGGTTGAGGCTCAGGTAGGGCTTGAGGTTGTTGTGCTATAGGAACTTGAACTGGATTTGGCTGTGGCATGTAATAGCAGGGATATGGATATGGCATTGGACCCTGAGGGACAAAATATGCAGGAGATTGAGGTTGTGAGTGATGACCAGAACTAGCAGGATGTTGCCCTTTGTTTTGTGAACTATTTCTTGGAAAGGTCACAAAGGGTGCAGAGGAGTTAGATCCAGTTGATCTACACTCTCTTGCAAAGTGCCCAATCCTGTGGCATTTGTGACACCTCAACTTACTCTTGTCAAAACCAACTTTGGTTTTGCCAGAGTGTCCTGGAAATTTCCTACCAGTTCTCTTGTAGAACTTTTGAGATCTGATATTGATCAAGGCCATTTGGCTCAAAATATCCATCTCTTCTAAATCATCATCAGCAATACCCATCAAATCATCCATGATAAAGCATAAATTATCACTATTACACCCAGAATGACTGTCAACACCAACAAATGCATGATCAGAACTGTTTGAAAAGAAATCTATATGCTCATCATAATGACTTTCTGATCCAGCATATTCTGACTCATGACCGACCAAGGCAGTGTTCCCTGGTACAAAGTCATCAGTGAGCTTTCCTGATGATGCCAGATTCCTTTTCTACTCTATCTCTCTTTCAAATGTAAGCAGTTTCCCATGGAGTTGGGTGAGAGATAGGCTATCCAGATTTGCACTGGAGCGTAGGAAAATGGTGTATGTGTCCCATCTCTCAGGCAGTGATCTGAGGAATCTGTTGTTCATCTGGCTGTTAGTATACTCATGCTTGACCATTTTCAGCTCAGAGATCAAGCAGGAGAAACGCTCAAACTGTTGAGTCAGTGTCTCGCCCTTCCTATGACAGGATCAGTGATCTAAGTTTGATCAATTAGAGTTGAATTGCAGCGGAATTAGAACAAGAATTAGACAAATATAGCAAGAACACAATAGATATTCAATGGAACAGTACACGGTTATAGAGAAAGAGGGTTTTCTGCAAAAGGGATAAAATCATTCATGCACAAATGCTTCGGTATATCGGCCGCTAAGCTGCGCAAGTTACAATTAGGTCAACATTCCTTATATAAAGGAATGTGATGTCTGCTGATGTCACTTGATAGTGACATTTAACAGAATTATTACAAACAACTGAAAGTAAGCAAACTACTAAGAATGTTCACAACAACTGAGAACATCTCAGAGTATGCTAAGTACAAGATGAAACTAAAACTACTGAAACTACAAGTACTGATTACAAGAAACATAAAACTACTGAAAGGAAACCATCACAACTACTGAAGAGGTCTTCTTCAGCTGTTGTGACAACATCTGAAACTTGGTCTTCAGTCTTTGTCTTCAGCTTTTGTCTTCAGACTTTGTCTTCAGCTTTTGTCTTCAGACTTTGTCTTTAGTTCTTTAACTTCAGACTTTGTCTTCAGACCTTGTTATCAATTGATGTCTTCAGCTGTTGCAGACTACTTCAGTTGTTGTAATGTCTGTGGGACTTAAAGGTTTTTCTGATCAGGCTCATTGGTTCTTTTGGTCCAACAAACTACCCCTGAACCAATGCAGCCAAAACCTTTAAGCTTATTGAGGTCCCACTTATTCTTGGCAGAAATACTCTCTTGATCAGCTTCAGAGATATCAGATAAGCACAGGCCAGGGAACAGGTTTCAGTAGATGTGAATGTCAAAGGATGGAAGGGAACTCTGTCTTGGGGAACTGGACACAGAGCTATTATCCCAACCATGAAACCTACTTCCCATTGATGAGTCTATAAGACTCTCTGACGTAGGCCTCAAGGAGAACAACTTGTTCCTCCTTAGTGAGTTCTTCTGCTTCTCCTTCGAAAAGAACTCTGGGCCATAGTACTCTGATAGGTACTTTACTGTCTTTCCATTTTTCAACTCAACAATTGTTATCTCTCTGTAAGCAAATTCATCTGGGTGAGTCCCTTCTAATAACAACTAGAGTTCATTTTTCTTGATCTCTTCAAGCCTCTTGTATAACAACCCCTTCTTGACCATTTTGTTCTCCATTAGAGTTTGAGGGGTCATCTTTGACTTGTAGGCTCTCTTGAAGTCTTCAAGTATCTCCCAGGGTGAGACTACAATGTCCAACATAATAACAGCATCTATGGTCTTTCTCACTTGGCCATTGTATCTACTTGGTATGGATTTCTTATGAATTATAGAACTAACCCTGGGGTCTGGCCAAATCCTTACTCTCTCCTTTTGATATTGAAAGGTATGCCTGAGAGCATACAGCCTTTGAGCGTGTTTCTTCATGGCTTGTATAGATGATGAATGAGGAAACTCTTTGTCAACCATCTTCAAAAGTTGCTCATCGTGCTGTTTCTGCTGTTCTTCTTCTTCAATCTTAACTTTCACCATTTGCCTCTGAAAGTCTGGTGTGATCATTTGTTGACTTCTGGGCTCAGGTATTTTTAGAACAGCAGAGATTGGCAGACTGTCTTCTTCATCATCTTCTTCTTCTTCTTCTTCCATCCTCAACACCCTTCTCCTCCTTCTGGGTGCATCATTGGATGTGGTTTGAGGTGGTTTTTGGGGTAAGGGAGTTGGTTTTGAGGGTTGAGTTGGTTTAAGTTTAGGTTTAGGGATTGGTTTGGAGAGTTGTGGGGTTGGTTGTTTTTGAGTGGGAGTTTGGGAAGGCTGATCTAGCATTTTTGTGGTAAGTTTGGCTTTGGAAAGCTTGGCCATATCAGTTCTCTTCCCAGCACCTGCTTCATCTAAGGCTTCGATAATCAACCCCTTATTGAATGCTTCAGAAGCACAGATTCTGGTGGTTATTGCCAGAATACTGTCTCTGGTCCATGATTTAATCTTAATTAATGATCTTCCCAAGTATTTTGCAATAAACCTGATCATTATCTCCAACCTCTCCCTTTCCATCACACTGTAACTGGCCCATCTCTCTTGTATCTCTTTAATCTCCAGCCTTCTAATCTCAGTGTCTAATGTAGCTGTATCAAAGCCCTGTCTGAAGAGTTGGTCTATTATTCTGTCCATTGATCTACTGTGAGCTTCATCAGCTTCTTTAACCAGATCTTCCAATGATTTCTCTTCATCAGGCTTTTGAGTTTCAGCACTTTTCTTTCTCTTGTATATGATCAGCTGTTTTTCCTTTTCTAACTCCTTTTCTTTCTCTTGTTGTTTGCTAAGACCTCATCAGTTCCTCTGAATTGTTCCTTCAAAGCATTCCAGAGGTCATGAGCAGTTTCATGATGCATAAGCCCAGAATAGATTTCATTAGGCAGTGCCATGGCCAGAATTCCATGGGCTTTAGCATCAATCTCAAACACTTTACGATCTTCATCTGAGTATTGCTCCTTCTTCTTCGGAACCATTTGGTTGGTCTCCGGATTGTTCACCATAGGCTTGTGTGGACCGTGAACCACAGATGTCCAACAACCTGAACTGTTAACAGACAGGTGATAGAGCATTCTTCGTTGCCATATGTTATACTCACTCCTAACCAGCATCGGAGGCTTGGTTGAGGAGCCAGTATTGTGAGGGTCATTAGATGGAGTAGTCATTCTCAGATTCAAACCAATTCAATCAAGTTTCAACAGATTTAGCACAAAAACACAACAAACTCAGTATGAACCAAGAAGAACTCAAATTGAATAACCAGAAGCAGCAGAAGATCAATCTCTATAACCAATTCTTGCAAATATGCTAATTCGATCAAACTTTAGATATCGAAATAGCAGTTTCAATGATCAATTGTTAAACCGATCAATGATTAACCTGCTCTGATACCATTTGACAGGATCAGTGATCTAAGTTTGATCAATTAGAGTTGAATCGCAGTGGAATTAGAACAAGAATTAGACAAATATAGCAAGAACACAATAGATATTCAATGGAACAGTACACGGTTATAGAGAAAGAGGGTTTTCTGCAAAAGGGATAATATCATTCATGCACAAATGCTTCGGTATGGCGGCCGCTAAGCTGCGCAGGTTACAATTAGGTCAACATTCCTTATATAAAGGAATGTGACGTCTGCTAATGTCACTTGATAGTGACATTTAACAGAATTATTACAAACAACTGAAAGTAAGCAAACTACTGAGAATGTTCACAACAACTGAGAACATCTCAGAGTATGTTAAGTACAAGATGAAACTAAAACTACTGAAACTACAAGTACTGATTACAAAAACATAAAACTACTGATTACAAAAGAACTGAAAGGAAAATATAACTACTGAAAGGAAACCATCACAACTACTGAAGAGGTCTTCTTCAGCTGTTGTGACAACATCTGAAACTTGGTCTTCAGTCTTTGTCTTCAGCTTTTGTCTTCAGACTTTGTCTTCAGTTCTTTAGCTTCAGACTTTGTCTTCAACTTTTTCACTTCAGACTTTGTCTTCAGCTCTTTCACTTCAGACTTTGTCTTCAGACCTTGTTATCAGTTGATGTCTTCATCTATTGCAGACTACTTCAGTTGTTGTAATGTCTGTGGGACTTAAAGGTTTTTCTGATCAGGCTCATTGGTTTTTTGGTCCAACAAAAGGAAATCAGTAAACGTCTAAGAAATCATGATCTTTCTCAGCCGATAACAGAACAACCTAGTTGTGTTGCCTATGAAGGTGCAAGACGAAGGCTGACTAGTTTTAGCGTTGAGGATTGGCTGTTTTCTGAAGCTTTTATGAAAGAGAGTGGAAGAACAACAAGGGTTTGTGGGTGATTTTAGGGCAAGAAGATTGTAGATGAAGAGGAAGAAGAGAGAGGGGGAACCGTTGTAAAGGCTATTAATATGTTTGGATTTGAGACAAAGTTATTGCAAAAGATAAACTTTGAAATCCGAATGTCGGTCTCAGCTCTAAAAAAGTGCCCAAAAAGGTAGTTATCTTGGAAGTTGAGAATCTTTCGAAGTTAATTTGCCTTCGGAAGTTTTAAAGAAAGCTTCAGAAAATAAATTGACTTTGGAAGATATTCCTTAGTTTTGAAAGAATTACTTCAGAAAAAAATGTACTTAGAGTAATTTTGCATCCGACACAGATTTAGTTTTGGAAGATATTAGACTTTAGAAGTTTCACTCAATAAAATAATAAAACTTCCAAGACTTAATTGCTTTTGGAAGAAAATTTCCCTTCAAAACATATAAGTACTTAGAAGCATATTTAAGCTTCAGAGGATATATCCGAACTTCTTTCGAAGTTAAATTTCATAGTAAGTTGTTATTAGTTTTGAAGGCATAATTTTCTTCTGAAGCTAAACAAGGCTTATATGAGTGATAAATTAGACAACTTTAAAGACACACATGTTTGAAAAACAAATTTGAAATTAATTTAAGAAAATCTACTCAAAGTTAATCATCCCAATAGCTAATACAAGATATTTAAGTCTCTATTTATCAATATATTTTGTGAACTAATCAACATATTATTCATTTGTATTAACCACTAGATTCACCTCCAAAAGCAACTGGCCCTCCATTAATTTTCTCAAAGTCTTCAATTGTTGTTGCATATAAAAAGAGATGATTAGTTATATGTGTAAACCCAAGCCTTGCTGGTATTGGGCTCATAAAGATAAATTGAAGATAGTTCAATAGTTAATGATACTATATGCACGCTTTGAGGATCCTTGGCTGTTGTTGATGAAGAAACTTCAGTCACATGGCCTTCCTTCATCTTCCATAACATCTTTGAAATATTATACTTGGCGTTCAAAACTTTGGATGTTTTTATGATTTTGAAAGTTTTGGAGACTGAACCTTCGAAAGCTTTTGCATCCATTGCAGCAGACTTCAGTGCTTCAAAAGCATTCCCTTCTTCATTGACCAAACTTGCTTCCAAACACAGTTTTCCACCTATCTTCTTTTTGTTCACCTTGGAGCTTCCAAAGAAAAGTGACTTTCCTTCTGAAGCTATTTTCTTCTTCCTCCTAAAAGTCTTTTTTTGTTCATGTGGATGGTACTCTTAGAATTGTAAATGTAATCCTTAGCATAGTGAGTTGTACCACCACACATGATGCATTCTGATGAAATCAACTTTAAAAACACATGTTGAACATGAACATATTAGAACAATATTCAATATGAACAAGTTGATTTCTCCCAATGATCTTTTCTAATCTCTCAATCAACAAACATGAACCATGGTGCGGAAACCCATGATTGATGCTATGATATCAGTGGGTGTTTGGGTGTGTGTGATTATGTGATTGCTAGTGCTTGGATGATAATATCTGTTTGATTGATTGATTGTTCAAAAGCTTACAAAGGATTAGGGTAGTATGCTATTTATAGACAATACACAGAGCTATATACAATTACTGAATTACCCTTATGTAAATGAAAATTTCATAAATAATCCTAAGTCTATAAGCTGTCCGCTATGGATGATTAGCTGTCAGCTGTGGATGATTAGCTGTCCGCTGTGGAAGTCAGATAGCATGTCTGTTGTGCCTTGGATGTTGTTCGCTATGAACACTTTTGCGTTTGCTTGTATGTTGTCTGTTGTGGAATGTTCATCCGCTGTGGAATGTTCATCCGCTGTGGATGAACATCTGCTGTGAACACTTGTGTGTGTTTGCTTTGTATGTTGTCCGCTGTGGAAATGTTCATCCGCTGTGGATGAACATCCGTTGTGGACAGTTCATCAGCTGTGGACTTAGGCATCTACTGTGTGTGTTGTTCATCCACTGTGGGCACTTGGACTTGATCTTCATCTGCTGCATCTTCTTTATACATCTGCTTTGGGCAGTTCTTCATCCGTATTGGAGCTTTTGTTCATCCGCATTGCAGTACTTCATGTGTTTGTTTATGGCAAGCATCATCCTTTAAAGCATTAATCCATTAATGCACTTGTTGAGTCTAACAATACTCCCTTAAGGATGATGGTGCCACCTATTTAATGATTGATTGTTAATGTTTTGTTTGTTAGAAACAATGTGTGATTGAGTGTTTTGTCTGTTTTGTATGCTTGTATGTTTATTTGTAAGTTTTACAGATTCCACTTGTGTAATCTATGAATGTTTGATTTGTATGATGCTAAAATGATTTGTTTTGACTGGTTAAAGTGGATGAATACTTATTCATGCACTGTGGACATGGTTAGAAAATTGTTTGGTTGTTTATAGCAGATGAACCTTGTTCATGCGCTGTGGATCCTTGAAAATTGTTTGATTGTACATGGCGGATGAGCATTTGTCAATGCGCTGTGAACACTTTGAATTGTTTTGTTTGATTGTTCACAGCGGATAAACATTTGTTTAAGCACTGTGGACACTTGAAAATGATTTGTTTGATTGTACACACCGATAAACATTTGTTCATGCGCTGCGGACACTTGAAAATGGTGTTTGATTGTACACAGCGGATAAACATTTATTCATGCTCTTTGAAAATGATTTGTGAATGTTTACAGCATGTGTTTACCTGTGTGCATACGCTGTATACACTTGCATTGTTTCTACAACGGTTGACTTATGTTAGTCATGCGCTATGGAATGGCACTGTATTCATAACGGATGTCTTGTCAACATCATGCGCTGTGAACACTTGTATGTTCACAAGTGCATAGCGGATGTTTGTTGTTTTGTCCGCTATATACACTTGGTGTATTTTGCATGTTATGATGGTTACTATGACAACAGTTTTCAAAAATTTCAGATTTTTGTTTGTTTTGAACTAATGTCTTCCGAAGCATATGTTTGATAAAATTTTCTTCCGAAAGAACATTTGTTTGATAAAACTTGTTTAAATGAAAATGTTTGTTTAAATCTTTGATTTAAAATGTATGTAAAATGCTAAGATTAAAACATGATCAATACATGGATGTTAAAATATCACTCACAAGCAATATTATGCAATATTGTACATATGTATATGTGTCAAACTGTTGTGTTTGGGTGCTTGCTTGACTTGGCTTTATTTAAAAACTCAAAATTTTGAAACTTTTGAATTTTAAAATTTATGATTATGCACATTTCTGCTGCCTTTGATATTTCCATTTTCAATTTCTCCCGCTAAATTTTTGCATAGTTATAAAAATATTTTATAAAAATGGCAAAAATTATATGTGTTTGAGTGGAAATTATCAAAGTCCAAATTTATTGCTTGTTTGATAAACACTTTGTAAGATCACATTATATCTTACTAATAAACAAATGTGTTGCTTGGTTGAATCATGAATCAGTGTCACATACCATGAGATCATACTAGTCTAAAATTCTCACTGAGTGGTTTGAATGTTTTTGAGAATAGACATAGACTAATACAATGTTGATTGCAGATATTGGATCCACTTAAACTCATGCATGGTATTGATGATTGATTGAAACAGTGAGTGATTATCACGTCTTGAGTTGATTGATATGAGTTGTATGTACCCCATATCTGATTGTATGTTTGGTACAACCCTCCTCATAATATGCTAGAAAGCACTTTCAATACTTAAGATCAAGCTATTTAGGAGTATAAATGTTCAATTTGATCCATGTTGTTTGATCCTTATTAGGATTCTTTTGCACTTCACTTTGGAAGGTGATCCTCTTTGGGATTCTTTTGATTCATTCACAAGGAATGTAGTGTAAAAGACTTTATTGATTATTCATCCAAGATGGATGTGTTCCTCATTGGAAATCTTTTTGGATCATGATTTAGGTCATTCAGGTCTGTACTCAGCACAACAAAGAATGCCTTGGTGTACTCTAGGTCTATGATTATCATAACAGAGGAGACACTTGTATGATTGAGCAATTTATAAACTGTTTCACTTGGTGTATTGTAGTTAATTTACAAGCAACCTATATTGGATAGATTAGTACTCACCATAAACCAAGATGTGTTGTTTGACCACACAATCATAAGAATTTAGTTCTTTACTATTGTATGTGTAGTTAGGTGTCCCATGCTGAGCCTATCCACATATCAAACAAAATACTGTCAGTCATTATTAGTGGAAAATAACTCAAGTGAAGAATTTGCTATTGTTCTATCATTTCTCATGAATGGTATGTGTGATTCAATATATTTAAAAAATGATGTGTTTGTTTGATATCTTGATTCAGACAGATACATGTTTGATGTTAAACTTGGACTTTGACAAAATCAAGCTTGTTTGATTTTAATGTTTTGAAAAACATTACTTGTTTGATTCAAAGTTGATCATACCAAGTGACTGAAAAAAATTCAAATCTTGTTGAATCAAATGGTTTAGTAAATAGGTCAGCCAATTGATTGTCTGTATGGACTTTGATCAACTTGATCAGACCCTATTCTGAGCAATCTCTCAGAAAGTGATATCTGATCTCTATGTGTTTTGTTTTTGAATGTTGAACAGGATTGTCAGTGATAAACATGGCAGCAGAATTGTCAATGTGTATGGGTGTTTGAAGAAAATTAAAACCATAATCAAGCATTTGGTTTTGAATCCAAAGCACTTGAGAACAACATGCAGAAGCAGCTATGTATTATGCTTCAGCTGTTGACACAAAGACATTTGTTTGTTTCTTGCACTGCCAAGAGATCAATCTTGATCCAAGAAACTAACAACCTCCTGTTTGCTTTTAAAATCCCGAAGGAGGTAACAATTGCCAGTCATATGTCAGGAGCATCCACTGTCCACATACCAAATGTTGTCAGGCCTTCTTTGATGTCCCTACAAAAGAAAAGAAATTAGTTAGTTGGTGCAACCCAAGCCATGATTGTCTTGGGTTTTTCAACTTTCCCTAAGACACAAATTTCTTCTAGAATGGCATTGTCTGCTGGTTTAGGAATTCTAGGTACACTAGTTTTCCTTTGATTGTTTTTAGCTCTATCAGGAGAAGTACTTTGAGCCCTTCTCCTTTGAGAGTTAATGTCTGGTGACTATTTGTTTTGAGACTTATGTCTCCTTGTTGGTTGTTTAAAGTTGTCATAAAATGTTTTGTCACTGTTTAAAACAACTTTTTGGTGAGGAGTTTATCTTGGAACTCCTCCTTTGTTCTTAATTTGAACACTTGTTTTTTTCTTAGTTGATTTCTCAACTTGAGCCTGTTTGTTATCTTTTTTGTTTTTCTTATTGAAAAAACAGTTTGCAGTGCTATGATTGTTCCTTCCACAAATTGAACAATAATTGTGAAAATGGCATGTTTCAGTACTGTGATTGTTCATGTTACAGGACTTGAAATATTTAACATATTTGCATTTTTAGTGGAGTGTGTGTGTTGATCACACCACTCACAATATGGAAACTCTGATTTTGTTTGTTTGTTACTAACTTTTCTCTTCAAATTTGATTTTAAGGGAATTTTAATAGTTACTGTTTGTTTTTTGGCTGAATTATGGCTTTGCCTTTCCTTTTATTTACCTGTTTGGGAGAGACAATGGAAGTTACAGTTTTCGTTCCACTATAACAGATATCAAAACCTTTAATCTGTTTCGTTTGTTTGTTTGATGTATCAGCCACACCTGAAACCTTTTGAGTTTCAGTAATTGGTTGAGTTGGCTCATCATCCAATAAATCATTTTCATGTCATCTGTTGTTTGTTCATCAAATTCATTATTCTCTCTTTGATAAAAGTCAGTTGATTTGATTTGTGGTGATACTGAACTTGTAACAAATTTTATGAAAGGTGATTTTGATGTTAATGGTGATTTTGATGATGATGATGATGATTGTTTGGAATCATCAGTCTTTTCATGAGTGTCAGGAGATTCATCATGTTTGTTGGTCATTGAGTCAGGTAAAGGAATATAATTATCATTATAAGGTGGGATGACCTTGTTATATCCTAAACCTGACGGGTATTTGAATACCCTTTGTTGAGCAACTTCTTGTTGCTTACCTGAAACTTCTGAAGTTTTACTTCAGTTTCAGCATGCAATGCTTTTGATTCAGTCAATAATGCAGAGAGGTGCTCAACTTGAGCTGCTAGTGTTAATTTCTCAGACATTAGTTTATCTAAGTCATTTTGTAATTAAAGTATTTTGGTTGCACATTGTTTACGTTCTGATTTTAAACGTTCATTTAAAATGTTTGTTTCGATAACTTTCTTCGAAAGTTTGTATGCATGCTCTTTATATCTGTTGACTTCTTCAATACAAGCCTGTGTGCAGAGGTGCTCCTTTACCTCTTTCGGGATGTCTGATATTTTGTCTTCATATGGGCATGATCTGGAGATGGAATTTCAGCCTCAAACAGGCTCCAGTCACATTCACCATCTTGTTTGATTATCATTATAGAAGATTTTGAATGTTGACTTAGACTGTATTGTGTGATTTGTGGTGGGGTTGGTGCAGCTGGAATGCTGATTGGAGGTGGCACCTGTCTGTTAGAATGACAACCACTGGATGTTTGTGCCTGATGTGTGTTTCTATCAACTCTTGGCTGTTGACATTCTCTTGAAAAGTGTCCATAGAGTTGACAATTATAGCATCTCACCTTTGATTTATCAAAACCTATCTTGGTTTTCTTATCCATGCTCAACCCACGATTTCTATGCAAAAATTGTTTTGATCTATAGGCAATCATTGCCATAGACCATTGAAGATCCATTTCTTCAACCATGTCTGGTGGGAGTTCATCCAAATCTTGTTGAATGATCTATGATGGTGTTAGACTTGCACCCAAAAAGGCTTCAAAGCTTGTTGAAAAGGCTGCATAAGCTACATTTTGCACTTCACATTGCAAGATAATAGTGAGAGCATCCATTGGCTTTTCAAGTCTATGTGTGTTGTGGGTCTGAATCTGTGGCTGTTTGTTTGAACTGGGATGTGTGGATGATGTTTGTTTTGAGGTGTTGCATCATGTGAAGCATGCACACCAGTCTTTTTAGACTTATGTTTGTTGCTGGATGATTCAGGTGCTGAGAAGAATGATGTATCACTGGAGTCCAAAAATTCTTCATCTTCTTCTTCTACAGTGCTTCTCCAGAGTTTCAACCTTGGCTACCGAGTCAAGGTATGTTGCTTTCATCAATGATACTGACCGAGTCCAGCTCTCAGGCAGTGTGTGCAACATCTTTTTGTTGATTTCAACAGCTTCATATTTTAGTCCATACACAATCATTTCATTTACTAACTGGACATATCTATGTAGCTGTTGTGGGATAGATTCTCCCTGAATGTGATGGAAAGTTTCATATTGGGTCCTCAATTTTTATTTCTTGATTTCCCGTATTTCTTCACTTCCTTCACACATGGTGTGAAGCACCTTCCATAGTTCATGCTCTGTTTTGAAATTTTCAACCTGTGTTAAAATTTCAAATGGCAAGGTCATTGCCAATATGCTATATGCCTTCATGTCTGTTTTGACCCTTTTTAGGTCATCACCAGCTACGCTTTTCAAGCTAACTGGCTTCTATATGTTGTAATCCGGACTAAGAGTCATAGGTATGAAAGGACCCTCGGTTATAGAAGTCCATAAATCAGGGTCTTGAAAAATGATCCAGTTCCTGAACATAATCTTCCATTGATTGAAGTCTGACTTGTTCTTTAGTCTGGGTGGTTTTAGACCACTGTTTGTTCCTGAAATTTGATCAGCCATGATTGTTTAATTTTAACCTAACGTTTTAAGTTAAATTTGGTTGAAGATTTTAGCTTAATGAAAAACTTGTTTAAACCTAAGGTCTCTAGGATTTGTTTGTTGTTGATAAACCTTTTTAATTAGATTTACCAAATAAAAGGAAATTAATTAATTAAAATTAATTAATGTTTAATGTTAGGTCACATTCAAATGTCGGTGAAAAGAAAGGAATATTCTGTCAAGGGAATCTCAACTTTTAATGATGTCAGTCAAATAAAGTCAAAACCCTAAAAACACATAAATTGTTTTTAACAGATTACTTTTTGGATCAAAAAGTAACCTTTTGAAAAAGTTCAAAAGAAAATTTTGGATCTTCTTTGAATTTTCTGTTGAACCAACACAATCTCCATAGATTGTGAAGGTTTTTGCAAAATCAAAACCTAGGGTTTGTTGGCGGCTATGTTGTTCTTCACGGAATCAACAATCGGTTTGTTGATTGAAGAACGAAAACCTGATTCAAGTGAGTTTTTCACTAGAATATGATGATTTGAAACACATTGAACGATTCAAAATGTTCAAAACAATGTTTGTTTGATGAAAATTTGATGAAACAGTACTCGAATGACTGTTTTATCAAAAACCCTTAAACCGATAAGGTTTTTCAGGTAATGAGATGATTTTGTTTTGAAAACAGTGTTTGAATGATGAAAATTGATGGAACAATACCCGTGTATTGTTATATCAGAAAATACCCGTGTATTCTAATGGGTCTTTAGAGAATGTTTGATGATGAACACAATGAAAACTTGTGTATGAATGATGTTTAAGCTTTAAATCCACAGAATCTTCTTCACAATACACAAAAACATATGAAGAAATCATGTTTTGAGTATTAGATGAATGTTTAATGTAGAAGAAGGTTGTTGTGATGATTTTTAGCTTGAAAATGTATGTTTTAAAGCTAATGAACCACTGATATCATCTTGTTGATTGAGAGGATCAAAAATCAATATATTATTTGAACCAAAGCTCTGATACCACCTGATGAAATCAACTTAAACACATGTTGAACATGAACATATTAGAACAATATTCAACATGAACATGTTGATTTCTCCCAAGGATCTTTTCTAATCTCTCAATCAACAAACAAGAACCATGATGCGGAAACCCATGATTGATGCTATGATATCAGTGTGTGTTTGTGTGTGTGTGATTGAGTGATTGCTAGTGCTTGGATGATAATATCTGTTTGATTGATTGATTGTTCAAAAGCTTACAAAGGTGATGAGCTCAAAATGGATCGATCTGTGATGATATATGAACACAATTCAATCTAAAACACACAAGTATTCAATTCAACACAAACAAATCAACAAAAATTCATAGAGTTTTCATTGATTAGCATATAGAAGAATACAAAGTGTAGGAAACAGTTACAATACGTCTAAATCTCTCTCTTCCCCCTACACAATACATATCTATGCTATATATACTAATCATGAAAACAAAGGAACATATTTACATAAAAAGTCCCTATACTATGACAAAAATACAAAAGACACATAAAGACTAATGTTAATCTTTTAAGAAGCATCTACAATACTCCCCCTAAAATTCACATGGTCTTCGGTCTTCAACATATCTTCAGTCTTCAAAATCTTTTTCTTCATCTTTATCTTCATTCTTTGATCTTCTGTCTTCAGTCTCCTCTCTTAATCTCCAGCTTGATCTTCAGTCTTCATGCTCCAAAGAAATCCTCTGGATCTTCTTTGATTGTGAAAACTAGTTTCTTTTTGTATAGCTCCTGCTCCCTTAATGCTTTTGCAATAGCTGCTTTGAATTTTTCAGCAAGAATGCCTTGTTCCGACTTTGCTTCATTTGTTTTAATCTCCATGTTGTTCATCAATTCTAGTGTTTGCTTTGACAGACCTGCTATATCAACATTTGCAAAGCATTCGATTGGGTTAGAATTGTCTTTACAATGAATTTCCAATACACCTTTACTAGAAATCCTCATGAACTCAATATCCTTTAGGTCTTTCTTCACAATGTTTGCATAAGCCAAGGCTTTCCTCAATGAAATTCGTTCCGTAGCTGCGTTCATCACTTTGATTATAGACATAAAGTACTTCTTATCGATTTTTGCTGTTTCAGGAACTGCTTTCTCAAACTTTTGAATGGACAGAAATGAGATATAACTGGGATGTAAAAGTTTAAGCTCAAAAACACCAAACAATGATATCATATCTTTATCCCAATCTTCTAAGTTTCTTACCAACGTCAATTCAAAAGTATCAGAATTATAAAACCATCTTAAAATTGGTTTTGACTTTTGAGTCCCTTCAATCACCTTTAATCCCGGATTTGTAACTTTCTCGAAATACTGATCACTGAAAGCATCGAGAGAATTTTCTTCACCAACTTCTTTTTCAACACCTTTCTTCTTTTTATTTAAAGAATGAAAATATTCTTTGTCTCCTTGGTCACATCTTGTTTTCAGAAAAGAACTCATACGAGAAATACCTCTGTTGAGTAACTGTACAAACATTTCACCCCTCTTGGCTTTTGTTGGGTTTATCAATGGAAGTTTGTTCAATTCTTTCAAATCTTGCACTGGAAGTTGTATGATGCTAGAAAGGAAATGATATACATCACATATAGCAATAACTCTTTTGATTAAAAATGCATCAAACACTTCATCATACTTCCATGCAACTATTTTAACTTCTTTCGTTGAACCAGGAACAATCATTGCATTTAATAACTCAGATATCGATTGTCCTTTTTGTAAAATGTTGCGCACTAAGTCTCCTGCTGTTCGAGCTTTACTCCAAAGTTGCCTTTGTTCACTGGAGACTTGATATCCTTGCCTCTCTATTTCAGGAAACATCTTAATTAATTCTTTTCTTGCTTCATATCTTGAGCTTTTCATAGCAATAGCTTTTATCTCCTGAGGCTTCAAAATCTTTGATCTCTTGGTAATCTCAAGGTACTGAGGATTATCCATATCAAGTACAATCATTTTCTTGGTTTGCTTCTCGGTTTCTTGAAAACTTCTGACCAAGTTTCTCAATGATTCTCCTTGTAATCTATTCAATTTCTTTCTCGTGTAAGTTCTTGATTGCAACCACATCCTTAGAGCGTTGATATTCATATCATTAGGATTAGGATGGTGCAACTCAGATGATGATAACTCTTCAATGTTTATACTTTCCTGTAAAGGATTCCATTCACCATGCTTAACAATAATGTCACCTGGATCTATCGGAGCAACAGACTCAGTAGTTAGACATTTCTCAAATTCTTCATTAATTTGAGATACTGTTAGTCCATCTAGAAATACTCTGTTATACTTATTTTTCACCAAATAATTATACCTATCTTCAATATCCATAGGTATGTCATCATGGCTCAAATCAACTGGTGAAAAGTGTTCATCTACATTAGCATCCGCCAAATCCTCATCTTCAAGTACTTCATTGTACCATTCATCTTCAAATTCACCCTCAATATTATCAAGTGCACCAATAATTTCATGAATATCATCATCTTCTTCTACAGCAGTTTCATCAATCATCTTTAGAATTTTAGATGATGATTCAGGTATAACTGAAATATCTACATCATCTAGTTTTCTTTTTCCTTTGTCATCTTCTGGAATCTTCTCAACATCAATTGGAGTAATTTCTGACATAATCATCAAATCAGGAGATGGAGACTTATTCTTTTCTTTCAACTTTTCTAATTCTTCTTTCATCAATTCATTTTCCTCATTCACCTTCTTTAATTTTTCTTCCATCACATCAAAATCTGTCATCATAACTTCAGATGTTTTCAACTTTTCATCTCTACTTTTTCTTAACTCATCAATTATTTTATCCTTTTCTTTCATTTCATCAATCAACCTTTCATTTAATGCTTTTAACTCTTCAATGATCTTTAATTGATTTTCATTTTCCTCGTTCAGTTCATCAATCTTCTTCTGTAGGATTTCTTCTTCAGTTACATGCACTTCTGGTTGAACTTCTTCTACAAATTCATTCATAACACCAACTTCTATAACTTCAAACTCTTGAGTATTCTTAGTTAATACAAACTGATCATTATGATCTACCATTTCTTCAGTCATATTCACAATATTATCAACAGTTTGGTTTACATCAATCTCTTGTTCACTTTCTAAAACTTCAGTATCATTCTCATTGAATTCTTTAGTAACTTGATCTGTATCTTGGACATTTTCATCCATTTCTTCATTCACTTCTTCAGTAGCTGACTCAACTTCTTCTGTCTCATCATGATCTTCTTCGTGAGTTTCCTTAATTACTTGCTCAGATTCTGGAACATTATCATGTATAAATTCCATAACATCATCAAATTGACCACCTTTATTACCATCATCAGAATTAGATGAGCTAGAACTATCTTCCTCAATTTATCATCATTATCTTCATTTTCTTCCTCAATAGGAAGTTCCTCTATCAAATCATTAGGATCAACAGGTTCTTCTTCTGATAAGTGATAATGATCAACAGTTATATCAACATCATCATTTGCTACATTCCTGATATAATCAAATAATGGAACATTCTGAGCTCCTGTCACCATAGACAATCTCTTATAAGATATCTCAGACATGTGTTCAAGAATCATGGTTTCTCCACTACCACCATGAACTCTAATGTCTGTATGTTCTTCATTGATAATCATTTGAAGAATTGATGATACATCAAATACTTGTTTCTTATTCCTTTTTCTAAATTGAAGATGAATCCATTCAGAATCCATTTGGACATATTAAACCTTCTGTTTGTTGCCAAAGCTACTATCGGGGATGCAATGTCCACAGGAAAAGAATTCCATCCTGCACTTCTCTTGGACATACAATGTTGGAAAATGTAGCATAGTAACTTCCAATGATTATATACTCTCGCTCTAAAAAATTTCTTCTTTGGAAAGTGATTAGGGTGACCCATTGCCAAGAATGTTTCTCTACATTCATTAAAAGTCAACTCAGAATAATCATCAGGGTCATTTTGTCCCAATCTCAGAGCTTCTCGAATAGAATCTTCAGAAACTTCAATCATCCTCAGATTGTTAATAAAACCTCTAACAACTTTTCTTCAATTATCATCAGTGTCAATGTATGCAGTGTTTCAAAATTTCTTAATCAGTCTTGAATAGATAATTGGTTGGTAACACATTACATAAACATACTTGGTTCTCAACAAAAATCTTATCATCTCTTCGTATTCGACAACATCTCTAACTTCTTAATTAAGAAGAGCAGCAACATTGTGTTTTGGCTCGAATTTTAACTCAGCCATCTGCAAAATAACAAAGACATTATAGACTTTTGATAGTTAAACCTTAAACTTAATTGAAAATTTATTGACTTTTAGACTTAATGCATTTTAACCTTTATATCAATTTTACACTTAAAATTTTAAGTGTTTAACTTTTTATCATTTTTCACTTAAAATTTCTAAGTGTTTGATATTCTGTTGAAAAACAACAATTCAAACAAATTGATTTCTTTGTTGATTTGACACACTTTAGATTTCAATTTTAGTTTAAAAGCAGATTTTCAATATAAATTTTAATTGATTTTTCATTTTTTTTTTATTATAATTTTTTTATTAAGAAACAAAATTCTGGTTTGTTCATCTTCATCATCGAACATAAAGATTCATCACAGAATCAACAGATGATGAATAATCCGATTTGAATGCACCAACAGGTTCGAAATCATGTTTATATCCTTATTCAGACATCAATTTCAGTTCAATTTTTCATTTCAATCAATATTTTAACAGATTTACACAATCTAGGGTATCGAACGCCCAAATAGGTTCAAAATGCCTAAATCAAATCAACCTGTTAATCAAAGATATCAGTGATTTTGATCACAAACTTACACTTAGAATCAAGAAAGGTGACTTTCGAATGCAAGTGTAACTCAGAAATCTATCAAAATGAGAAACAAAGGTTTATCGAGACAACTGATTTTTGAGAGAGTTTAAGTGTTTAGGGGAAATTTTGTGAATGAAATGAGAAATCACAAAGTGTTGCTTATATACTAAGTGAAAAATTTTAGGCGCATGAGCACTATTTGTGCGCATGAGATGGATTTTAACACCAAGTATTTAGGCGCATGAGCACTGTTTGTGCGCATGAGCTTAGACGCACGAGAACTGTTCAGATGCATTAGCAGTGTTTTGGTACTTTTGCACTGTTCAGGCGCATGGACTTAGCTGAAACGCCTAATACTTGACATTTGATTTCTACACTTGGAAGCATGGGAACTGTTCAGGCGCATGGGAAGATTAAAACACCCAACACTTGACCACATTTTTAGACTCAAGACACTGTTTAGGCGCATGAGAGTGTCTAAAACGCCCAACACTTGTACAAATCTAAAAAATTCATCATGCTCCTAGTCTTTGACTTTTAACCACTGTTCAGGCGCATGAGATTACTTCCATGTGTCCAACACTTGTATTTTTATTTTTCCAGATCTTTCACCTGTACACTGTTTAGACATATTAGCACTGTTCACATACTAATATTTAAACAATTTATCAAGTTTTGACTTTAATTAGACAAATTTTGACTTTCACCCAAAATTTACATAATAGACCCTCAAATTTTGAACTTTTTGCATTTCAAATTTTTATTTTTATTTTGAATTTTGAATTTTTATATTTTGACCTTTTTATTTTTATTTATTTTTCAAAATAATTTTCCATCATTTTAGTCTCTAGATTTTAACAAATAGTCTCATATTATACTTTTGCAAGAAGCTTTTCCACTTTAAAATGTTTTTCAGGTTCATTTTTATATTTTGTCCAACACACACATGCTTGAACTTTTTAGCTTCATCCTTTCCATCCAAAACATTTTAACTTTTGATTTTTCATATCTTGAAAATCAATTTTCTAGACACTTTTCCTTTTAACTCTTTTTACTCCCCCTAAACTTTTAAGTTTAACAAAACTTAAAACAGAAAAACATGCAAAAATCAAAATTAAAGCAGAATAAAAATCTAATATTTACAAATGAATCAATGTCTGCAATGAGATCATATTAGATAAGATCAGCACATTGAACTAAAAAAATTGATGTATAGTCATAGACAATGAATAAATCCTGATCAAGTGTGTTCCAGGTCAGTATTGCTACAGCAAAGGAGACACGAGATCTAAGGACAAAAAATGAGTGCATTTAGCAAGATATTCAGCACACTTACTTTTTCAATTCTTGGATTGTTTAAGGTACAATTAGATATGACATTATGCAGTCACACTTAGACTTAGAGATGTTAATTCTCATAAAGATATGCAAGAAGTCACTGTTCTCAACTTGTTAACCTGACATATACTATAATCAGATCTCATTTGGTGTTTGTGAACATTGGCATCTTGTTACATCAGTGAGTATATCCAGGTCTGTAATCACGTACAACAAAGGATATCTCATCACTTCAGGTCTATGATGACTCATAATAGAGAAGTGTTAGATGCATTAAATAATTAGAGCTCATTGGTTATTTATATCACCATCAGGTGTGAGATTATGTCTTAACAAGCAATCAATTTGAGAAATCAACACCACTCATTAGTGCTAAGATAGACATACATGAATGCATGAGTGATTTAGTTTAATCAAAAGAATTTACTTTTTCAGTCTAAATGCATGAACTTACTTGCACATCATATCTGATCATGTCAGACTTTAGTCAAAAGCGAAGTATGCAACTGATCAAACTAATGTATCTATCATTTCTCACATATTGCAATGACAAATTCATTCCTATATAATTATTAAGTAAAGACACTATTTTTGTGATTTTTGTTTTATATTTTTATCTTTTGATATTTTTTTTTAATTTTCTAATTTTGTATTTTGTTTTACTTTTTCTGAAAAACATGCACACACAAAAATACAATCAGGCAATTAACATTAACAGGTTCTCTAGCTGTGTCCTATTCATATAAGGAGGGTTCTGATCATATTTAGACTCAATTAACTGAATTACTCAAAAACCAGTTTTTACAAGTGGTTAATAAGACCAATTGACTCTACCAAATACTCAAACCGTCCTGGTAAGAAGGCTTTAGTAAAAAGGTCGGCCAATTGTTTTTCAGTTTCAATTTGAATCAGAATGCTTAAACGTTTTTTAGAGTTATCTCTGAGAAAATGATATCGAATCTCGATATGTTTTGTTTTAGAATGTTGGATAGGATTAGCTGTAATGAACAAAGCAGCAGTGTTATCAATGTAAATTGGAGTTTTGAGAAAGTTGAACCTGTAATCCAGTAGTTGGTTTTGTAACCAAAGGATTTGAGAACATCCTGCTGAAGCAGCTATGTACTCAGCTTCTGCTGTTGAAACAGAGACATTTGGATACCATAACCCTAAGGCCGGTTTTCCTTTGAGATATCTGAACATTTGGATAACTGACAACCACCCGCAGTAGATTTTCTATCTTGACAACATCCTCCATAATCACTATCAGTATACCCATATAACTCGAAGTTTCCTTCATAAGGATACCATAACCCTAAGGCCGGTTTTCCTTTGAGATATGTGAATATGCGTTTGATAGCAATTAAGTGGGATTCTTTCGGGTCTGATTGATACCTTGCATAGACACAAACAGCATACATTATGTCTGGTCTAGATGTAGTGAGATACATCAAAGAACCAATCATAGATTTGTATAATGTTTGGTCTACAGATTTTCCTTTCGGATCAGGCTCAATCTTGGTGTTTACGTCAGCTGGAGTTCTGATGGACTGACAATCTTGCAGCTTAAATTTCTTCAAGAGCTTGTCGACAAACTTCTCTTGGTTTATGAAAATTCCATCTGCAGATTGCTTGACTTGAAGTCCAAGAAAGAAATTTACTTCTCCTATAGAACTCATTTGAAATCGAGACTTCATTATTTCTTCGAATTCATTGCACAGTTTTGGACTTGTAGAAACAAATATGATGTCATCGACATACACTTGTACACATAAGAGATCATCAGCATCCTTCCTTATGAATAAAGTTGGATCGATTTTCCCTCGCGTGTATCCATGTTAGATTAAATGCAGTGACAATGTCTCATACCAGATTCTAGGGGCTTGATGTAGTCCATATAAAGCTTTACTCAACTTGTACACATGATGTGGATATGTAGCATCTTCAAAACCTGGAGGTTCCTTCACGTACACATCATCGGTGATAGAACCATACAAAAATGCACCCTTTATGTCCATTTTATACACTTTAAATTTCATGAATGAGGCATAAGCCAGGAAGACACGAATAGATTCAAGTCTTGCAACTGGAGCAAATACTTCATCATAATCAATACCTTCTTCTTGAGTGTATCCTTGTGCAACTAATCTCGCTTTATTTCGGATTACAATACCTCTATCATCAGTTTTATTTCTGAATAACCATTTTGTACCTATAGCATTTTCTCCTTCAGGTAAATCCACCAGATTCCACACTTCTTGTTTACGGAACTGTAATAATTCTTCTTGCATAGCCTCGATCCAACCATTGTCCTTTAATGCTTCGGAAACATTTTTAGGAACAATTTGAAAAAGAAAACACGAGTATAAACAAACATTTGCTTGTTCTGATTTGCTCCTCATAGTACTCACATTCAATGGACCTATAATCTGAGATGTTGGATGGTTCTTGTGGATACGAGATGTTGGTATCTCATTCTCTTGAACATGAACATCCAGAATGGTTTGGTTTAAGTTTGAAAGCTGATGCAATAGGCTTGAAGAATGTGGATTGAAATTGGGAACTTGAGTCGGTGAGTTGATAAAGTAATCAAGATTACTAGAATCAACTACATCACCAGAAATAGATGACGTTCCAGACTCAGGTTGTACAATTTCTATACCATCATTAGGAATTGGTTGTGACACATCTTGATTTTTAGAAACTGACAGAACATTATTTTGATGGGAATGATCATCATTATTTAACTGAAAAATAAAATCTCTAACAAAAGAAAAGAAGGGATAGTTTGGGCTTGAGTCATCTGCGTCATCAGAATCCGAATCGTCACTGAATGAACCGAGATCTCCTTAAATTTTCTTTTCACCTGTAGAATCAAGCAAGTTAGATTGATTAAACAAGTTGGATTGAAAAGAGTTTGACAATGAATCTAAATCAAATAACCATGCAGGACCATTTGACACTGATGGAAAAGAGTTTTCAAGAAATTTAACATTGAATGTTTCAACTATAACATTAGTCCTAGAGTTATAAACTCGATAGGCCTTTGATACAGATGAATATCCAACAAAAAATCCATCATCAGATTTTGATTCAAATTTTCCTAAATGTTCACTTGAATTCAGAATCATAACCGGACAACCAAAAGATTTAAAAAAATCTATGTTTGGTTTCTTGCCAAACATTAACTCATATGGAGTTTTCAGTTTGTCTTTAACAATTAAAGAACAGTTTTGAACAAAACATGCAGTTGATATTGCTTCATCCCAGAATGTGATCGGAATTTTAGCATCGGCTAACATGGATCTTGCAGCTTCAACCAATGTTTGGTTCTTCCTTTCAGCAACTCCATTTTGTTGAGGAGTTCTGGGAGCACTAAACTGATGAGCTATTCCTTTCTCTGCACAAAACATGTCAAGAGTTAGATTTTTGAATTCCGTCCCATTATCACTTCTAATTATTTTTACTTTTTGATCAAGTTGATTTTCAACATTAATGATGAATTCTTTTAATAATTCAACTGTTTCAGATTTAGCATTTAGAAAGAAAACCTATGAAAATCTTGTATAGTCATCAATGACAACTAAACAGTAAGATTTTCTTCCAATACTCTTCACGTTGGTTTGTCCAAAAAGGTCCATATGTAACAACTGAAGGGGTTTGGAATTTGAGTTTATCATCTTGGACTTATATGACGCTCTGTGTTGTTTCCCTTTTAAACATGCTGAGCATAAATCAGTTGTGGCAAACTTCTTCGATGGAAGGCCAATAACATGATTTCCCGCTACAAGCTTGTTCATATTCTTGAAATTTGAATGCCCTAGATGTCTACGCCAAAGCTGGCTTTCATCATTTGATGCTTTAGCAAAGAGACAAGTTGTTTTTGTAGAAAAGTCCACTTGAGACATATCCAGTTTGTATATGTCTCGATCTCTAACAGCTTTAATAACCACGCAATCCTTGCTTATCTGAAATCCTGACTTCAAGATATAACAGAAAGAATCATCAAAAAGTACAGAGTAGGATTTATCACAAATTTGGGATACCCTTAACAAATTAAAGTTCAACTGTGAACAGAAGTTGACTTTATCAAAGCTTATAATCCCGTTGGATACTGTTCCCTCTCCAGATATTTTTCCTCCCGCGTCACCACCAAAGGCGACATGCGTTCCATCTTTTAACTTAAAATATTGTAATAAGTCCTGATTGCCTGTCATATGCCGGCTACACCCGCTATCCACATACCAAGTATTGATTGGTCTTCTTGGGCGTATCTACAAAACAAAAAAATTTAAGTTGAATTATATACCCAAGCCGAAATGGTTTTGGGTTTTCCAAACTTGTCAACAATAGTAAATTGTTTAAAGTGAAGTTTGTTGACATCAGGTTTATTCTTTATGAATTTACCAATTCTGTTATTTGTAACAAAATTATGCTTGTTTGGAAAATCCATGCTTTTTGACTGACCATTGCTTGAAAAGTTTTTATTTTCAAAACTTTTGTTATTAATTCTCACTGACCTTGGAATGAAATTATCATTGAAGTATTGTTTAGGTCTCACTGAATTATTTCTTTTGAAAGTGTTCAAACCTAAGGAGGGTTGGTGTGTTAATCTTTGAAAACCAACATTTTGGTTTCTTTTATATTGCAGCTTAACATAACCTTTGCTCACTGTTGAAGTGGCAAATCCTCTCCTCTGTGAATTCTTTCTAAAGTAACAATCTTTAGTGTTGTGAGTTTGCTCATCATAGTAGGTACAGTATTTGTTAAAACAACACTCTAAAGTTGAGTGATTTCTCCTATCGCAAATGTGACAGTATTTGTTAAAAAAACATTCAGATGTTGTGTGATTATACATGTCACATATGTTAAAATACCTCTGTGGAGTCTTGAATAATTGCTTATTAACCTTTGACGTTGACGCAACATTAGAAACTTGTTTACTTTTAGGTGTCAAAGAGTTAATTTGTTGTTTTTGATATGAAGAATTGTGCTTTTGATTTGAACCACTTTTCTTTTGCACAATTTGTTTTTATTTTTGAACATGAATTTCATTCTTGTTTTCCTTAGATACAAATCTCTTAGCTACAGCGGAAGTCTTAGAATTTGAACCCGTTTTCAGATCAGAGGTTGATTTGTTCTTAGGATTTTCTTTAACATCTTGAATGGAGTTCACATTCAACAAACCAGCAGATACAAATTTAATTGGCTTTAATTTTGTTACCTGATTTGTTTCTTTTGTCTGATTTTCCTGAATTTTTATTTGTTCATTTTTAGCTTTATTTATCTTTCTTCTTCTTCTCTGGTTCCTTGATTTTGTAGAACCAGTTTTTGGTTTAGATTAAACATCCTCAGTTGAAGATTCTTTTTCACATTCTTTCTTTTTCTAGTCTTTTTGCCATATAATGAATTCTGGGTTATTTAGACCAAATGAATTTGAATCTTCTGATGTTTCTTTATCATTTTGAGCTTTGTCTTGATTTTTTGAGTTTTGGTTTTTAGTTATAATATTCACTTCCTCCAAAACTGATTCTTTAGGAACAAAAACTTTCTTTGTTTTAGGCTTTGGTTCATAAGATTTTACTTTAACAGGATGACCATTTTTTATCTTTTCGTTATCTTTCTCTTCAAAAATTTCCACGTTTGTTTTCTCTTCTTCAACATCAGACATCATTGTCTTGTTTTGAAAAGCTTTTAATTTTGCCTTGTTTTCTAGAGAGTGATCATGAGTGTTAAAGTTTTCTGGTAAAGTATTTGTTATTGATTCAGGCATCAGTTCATGAGTGAAACCCAATCCTGCCTTTTGTTTATCTTTTCTTTCATTTACCAGTTTTTCCATATTACTTTTAGAACTTTTAACTTTTGTGAGATCCGCATGTGCTATCTTCTCTAGTTCAAGATTTTTTGTCATCTCTTCTAGTTGTTTGATACAATTTCAAGTTCTCTTAGAGTTCTGTTCCATGAATTTTGAAGAGAGATAATCTTTTCATCAGATACTTTATGATCGTTTTTGAGTTTGTTATTCATTAATTCTTCTTGCTTGAGTTTTTCACAAATCTTATACGAATCATTTCTGTAGTATTCGACATGTTCGAAGCAAGACTTTGTGCATAATTTTTTTCTGACTTCTGATGGAATTTCAGAATATTTAGGAGGAGAAGTTTCAGAGTTAGAGCTTTCAACCTTTGGTTGATCAGATTTTGCCATCAATGCAACTTCCTCTGAATCTTCCTTAGGATCAGACTTTTCACTCCAGTCATAATCCTCTTCCTCGTTCTCAGAGTTTCCATCAGCTTTTGGATCATTAAATTCAGACCAATCTTCGTTTTGTATTTCTGCAACAAGAGATAAATTGGAGGTTAAATCAGCAGTAAAATGCTCAGCGTATGCACTACAATCATAACCATCTTTAATATTAACAACAAGAGCTTTCTTGGGCTCCTCTGATGATTTAGAATCATCTTTCAATTCTGGCATTGGTAGGCTTTGATAAGGTTTCTGAAATGTCTTCTGTGAAGATTGCTGAAACCTTTGATTACTTGAGCTTGATTGGCCATTTCCTCCTTTATTCCTTGGAGCTTTGCACTCTCTAGAGAAGTGTCCATAGCTGTTACAGTTGAAACACCTAGATTTGGACTTATCAAATCCAACAGACTTGTTTGCACTTGGCTTGTAGTTTCTATTGACATACGATTATTTCTGAGTCCTGTAAGCTATCATAAACATTTGCCAGTTGAGATCCATTTCTTATGCATCGTCTGGATCCATTTCAAACAAATCCTACAAAACAAGATCAAGTTGAGTTAGATGACTACCTTGATAAGCTTGAAAGCTTGCCATAAATGCAGTGAACGCAATTTTAGACTCTTCATCCTATAATAGGATGTTTATTACATCGTTAACTTTGCTAGTTTTAGCAGAGTTAGCAGATGGAGTCTCTGCTTGAGATTTTGAACTTTTAGGCATAGGAGGAGATTGAGGTTGATTTTGAGTTTTATAGGCAGGTACACTTGTGTAAGTAGAATCAGTGAAGAACCCTGTGCCAACAAATAGATCACCCTCATCTTCTGGTGAAGTTTCATTCTTAGCCATGAATGCATTCTCCACAGTACTTGCTGGAGAAGCAACATATTTATATTGTGACATCGAAGCTGCTCTGTCATTGTTTCTAGAACTTTCATCAATTTCAACAGATTCTATTTTAGCAATCATGAGATCAAGATCCATTGGGAAATTCTCAGTATGCTTTAACAGAGTGACTGTTTGCTTCCATGAAGATGGAAGAGCATTGAGAAGCCTAAAGTTAAGATCTTTTAAATCATTCTTGATGCCTGCAGTCGATATCTCAGTGGTCAGTTGAACAAATCTGGTCATCATCTGATTTATTGTTTCACCAGATAAATGTTTAAAAAGTTCTAATTGTCTCTTTAACTTTTGATTTTTCAGATCCTGGATCTCCTTTCCACCTTCACATATTATTTTCAAGGCCTTATATATGGTGTATCCAGTCTGATAACCATCAAGCCTTGTAAGGACTTCAAGTGGCAGTCCTTTGCTCATCAGAGAATAAGCTCTTATATCATTTTTCAATTTTTTTAGATCATAACCTTGCAGACCATATTCAGGGTATGGTTCTAGAGAGTTTTTGTGTAGATAAACCCTCTGTCAGGACCATCTGAAGTTATAGGAATATATGGCCCTCTTTCTATTGATTTCCAAAGATCAGTATCAATAGAGTTCAAGTGATGTTTTAATCTCAGTGACGAATTCTTGAAATATGCTCTATTCTTCAGCTTGGGAACTATGTTCTCTGAGTCTTCTAATTTACCATTTTTAATTTTGTTTTTGTTGTTTTTAATGTTTTGAATTAAAAAATGAATTGAAAATATTTTGGATTTTTTAAGTTTCTGAAAAATTTCAAAAAATTTTCTAAGTGTGAAAGCTGATGCGTCCAAATAATGGTAAAACACCCAAACAGTTGTGATACTTCCTTTGACTTTGACTTTGAAACGTCTTAGGGATTGCCTTAGAAAAATTCCAAAACGCCCAAGTTGAAAAACGCCCAAATAGTTGTAATGCGCCTCAACAGTTGTAAAACGCCTGGAATTCCTTAGTTTCAGAAAATCTTCCGTGTCCACACAGTTGAAAAACGCCCACACAGTAGAAAAACGCCTAACTGAAAAATGCCCAAACAGTGGAAAAGCGCCTAAACAATTGTTATGCGCCTAACACTTAGGCAATTTTCAGCAGTGTTTTCGACCTAATGCACCACATTCATCAGTTTCAAACGAACTTAAATTTTTTGAAATCCTTCAAAACTTGATTAATTGATCTGAAATCCTCAAATTATGTAGGAAATTGATCAATAATCAATCCTTCAACTTCAATTTCTTAAATTAACAACCAAAATTGATCTTTTGATTCAAGAACAGGTTTGACAAATGAAGAACAGGTTCGAAGAGTTTTTTGCTCAAATTCACTGATTTGAACGAATTGTACTGCTAATTGTAAATGAAATCATGTTCCTGATGATGAAACACAACTGAATTCAATACGACTGAATTGTTTATCAATCACAGATTCAAGTGATTTTGAGAGTTTGACAGTTGAAGAACTTCAATCACTGAACCGAAAGCTCTGATACCATTTGATGAGCTCAAAATGGATCGATCTGTGATGATATATGAACACAATTCAATCTAAAACACACAAGTATTCAATTCAACACAAGCAAATCAACAAAAATTCATAGAGTTTTCATTAATTTGCATATAGAAGAATACAAAGTGTAGGAAACAGTTACAATACGTCTAAATCTCTCTCTTCCCCCTACACAATACATATTTATGCTATATATACTAATCAAGAAAACAAAGGAACATATTTACATAAAAAGTCCCTATACTATGACTAAAATACAAAAGACACACAAAGACTAATGTTAATCTTTTAAGAAGCATCTACAAAAGGATTAGGGTAGTATGCTATTTATAGCCTATACACAGAGCTATATACAATTACTGAACTACCTTTATGTAAACGAAAATTACATAAATAATCCTAAGTCTATAAACGAATGAATGAAATATTTATGAATGTGTTCTTGATTGTTCATCATTCATTCATCATCATACACTATATCTTGTATTAGATCTTCACTTGAAATCATCAATGGGTCTATGAGATTCTGCATCACAGATCTGATAAATGACAACAATACGATTGCAATATTCGATCCATGTTTATCGGATTTTTCACACATTCCACAGGCCTACTTCAAAAATTCTTTCTCTAAGGAGAAGGTTGATCTTGATATCTTTCCAGCTTCTTCATCTTCTTATATGATGCAGCAAGCTTCTGAAGATGAAGCTTGCCTTTAGAGTTGGATGGTTCAGATTGTGTAGCAGTGGTGCACACTTGTACAACCGACTTCTTTTGACTGGGATGGTTTGAACTTGAACTACGACTCCTGGTACTAGAGTTCTTAGTTAAGTCTTCAGTCTTTATCACCTCAAACCTAGTAGAGATAAAGACTTGTTTTTGCTTAGGGTTGAAGGTGGGCTTGATCTCTTGGATTTTCTTTGATTTTCTTTATGCAGCCCTAATGAATTCTTTCTAGTAGACTTTGCCATCCCCAGTCTCTTCTTTTCTCTAGGAATATAGTGAACCTTGTTAGGATAAACCTTGTTACTCACTTCTGGTTCATCATTCACTATATCCTCTTCATCTTCATACTCTTCTTAAATAGGATACTTCCACACCTTGAAGATCTGACTCATAATAATGTGTGTGGTGGAGCTATTTCACTTGATCCTAGTCCCTGCCTATTCTAATAACAAATATTTACATGCAAGGATGAAGATATGATATTACTGAAGGTTTCCTCTACAAGAACACATGTTTTCTACCCTGGCTTTGCTGATCATAAGCTCAGCCTAGCATTCAGTTAACTTGGTAACAAGATCTTTGATCTAAGTCCTATAATTTGTGTGCTCATGTTTAAGAGTAGAGATGGTTTTCTCTAAAACTTCTATTCTAAGTTTATAGTCATTTTCTGCTATTTTAAAATCAGCTTTTAAAATGTTCAAGGACTCAAGATCAGATTTTACTTCCAAGTTATAAGACCTATACATGTTACTTTAGCAATGCATTCAGAAGTTCAAAGATGTTCCAATACCTAGCTTCATCATGATCTGCCCTCAGGGCTTGGTTTGGAGAGACATCTTCCACCTGAAAACTCTAGTCAAAGCCTCCTTCTTCAATAGCAACTGCAACTTGCTGCTTTGGTTGGTCGGGCTTCTTAGGTTTTGGAGCAACATCAATGTAGTTTGTCCTGGAACATGTTTGGCCACCATTTGTTCTTGGTGCCTTACACTCCCTAGCAAAGTGGCCCATTTGGTTACAATTGTAACACTTTACTTTGCTTTTATCCAACCCAAACATTCCACTGCTTAAATTGATTGGAAACTTTCTTCCTATTCTCTTGTAGAACTTTTTGGCTCTATGAGTGAGAAGAGTCATCTGCTGGACTATCTCCATTTACTCGAGGTCATTTGGATGGATGTAGGCCAAGTCTTTAAGAGTGAAGGAAAAGTTGCCATAACTTTCATCTGAAGACACAAAGGCTTGAGAAGAGCTGGGCTCTTAGAATGGGCTTCCTTGAGTGTAACTCTCCCTTGGTGTTTTCGGAAGGTGATGAAAGGACCCTTTTATGAGTTGTCAGGGTAGCAGATGAGATGATACTATGGTTCTTTACTTTCCCTTTCAACCACATGAAGGGATGAACTCTATTGATATTGGATGAGCTGGTGGATGGATTTTGCACGTTCATATCCATTTGGTAACCGCTCAGGATACCATACAGCTCAGTAAAAGTGAGGGTAGAGAGGTTTTCAGTTCTATTAATGGCCACACAATAGTGTGTCCATTATCTTGGAAGAGAGAACATGAACTTCCTCACAATGTCCCTATTCTCAAGTTTAACTCCAACATCCATCAGAGTATCTACAATCTCAACATACCTGAAGTATTATTGAGTCATAGCATCACATGTCTTGAAGGTGAAGTTCTCAAACTGTTGCTTCATGATATCTTTCTTATTGTCCTTGGGTTAATCAAACCCTTCATACATCGGCTTCACTGCATCCCAAAGTTCCTTTGTAGTCTTGCACTTCTTGAAGCCTATGTAGATGGTGTTTGGTATTGCAGTTTGAAGAGCGGTCATGGCTTTCTGATCTATATCAACCTTCTTCAAATCATCCTCAAAATATTCAGCCATGTCCTTTGATATAATCCCACCTCCAGTAGTAGCTGAAGTAGTGCTTGGGATGTGAGGTCCTAAGACTAAAGATCTCCACATCCTACTGTCTTGAGACTTGATGAAGCCTTCCATCCTCATACACCAAGTATCAAAGTCATCAGGAGTGATTACTGGAAACTTAGTCTTGGTTCTAGTTTCCATATTAGCCTTAGTGAGAGCTGCCATTTGAGCAAGTAAGTGTTTTGTTAAACTGAAGAGACTTAAGTTGGTGAGATCTTACAATCAAGAGCCTAAAAAGCTCAAATACTAATTGCAGGACCGGTTATGGTTATGCAATAGTTTCACAATTGGAGAATACAAGCACTTAATAGATCAAATAGGGAACCGGGCAAATGAAATAATGAACAAAAGTAAGAACACAAGAACAAACAAGTATTGGTTTTCAAGGATGATGTATTTTATGCTCAAGTGTTTTACAATTATTATAATGCTTAGTCCTAAGACTGGTTACATGAGATGCTTTATACTGTAACCAACAGCCGACCATACTTTGAAGGCTAACTGGACACTAATCTAGACAACAAGATCAATGTAAAGTCAAAATACAGATTACCTTTTGACAAGTGACTATGACATGCCATTGTTCATATCCTATTGTATTAAAAAATGATAAAAGTACAAGAGTGGAAAGTTACCAACTTGTATATGTTAGCGAGTCTTCAGAGCTGGCAGCGAAAAGTTGTTCAGCTTTTGTCAAAAGTAATGTAAGAGAAAGGATGCCTTCTATGTTATCGGATGAAATCATTCTTCACGCTTCGGAAGACTTTGTCTTGAAGCTTCGAAGAATTCACTTTTGGCTTCGAAAGATTTGTGTGTTTGGCTTTGGAAGATTTGACACTTAGTGAATTTTCTTTATGTTTTGTCAAATCTTTCGAGGTAACTTCCTTGTACTTCAGAATGCATGTTGAGAGATCTTTGGCTGGCATCAACATTTAAGATAAGTTTTACACTTAGTATTTTAAATTTTAACATGTAAGGAATACACTTAAAGGCTGATGCAACCAAAGAACAATCAAAGATCTCTCAGCATGCATATATGACGTAATAGGAAAGTACTTAAGAAGATTTGATATAACTCAGTGAATTATGCTAAGTATCAAATCTTTTGAAGCCAAAAGACCAATTCTTCCAAAGCCAAAGATGAAGTCTTTTAAAGCTTTAAAGACAAAGTCTTTCAAAGTCAAAGACTGATTTCTTCCAAACACAGAGAAGACATGCTTTCTCTGACTTACTTTTGACAAAAGCTGAAACACCTTTCCGCTGCCATTTGTGAAGACTCACCAACCAACATGATTTGGTGAAAAGTCCATGCTTTTGTCAACTGTAGATTAAGGTGTTGAGTCTGTAACTTTCCAACTATGTACTTTTATCCTTTTTGTATTAGATAAGGATGTGAGCTATGCCATGTTATAGTCACTAGTCAAAAGGCAATTTGCTTTTGACTCTACATTGATCTTGTTGTCTTCATTAGTGTTTCCAGCTAGCCTTCAAAGTATGGCCGGCCGTAGGATGTAGTATAAAGTATCTCCGGTACTTGTATTTAGAATTAAGCTTTGTAACATTTGTAATAACTTGAGAGCAATATACAACATTCTTGAAAAACATACTATCTTGTTCTTGTTATTGTTCTTTACTTGTGTTCTTTGTTTCATCCTAAGCAGTTCCCTATTTGATCTGCTAAGTGTTCTTATTCTCTCCACCTTGTGACACTATTGCTTTGACCACCCTTCAACGGTCCTGCAATTGGTATCAGAGCATTTTAGGCTCTTGATTGTAAGATCTCACCATCTTAAATCACTACAGTTTCACAAAACACTTATCAACTCAAATGGTAGCTATCTCTAATGCTGATATGGAAATCGGTACCATGACTTTCATTTTAGGCTCTTGATTGTAAGATCTCACCATCTTAAATCACTACAGTTTCACAAAACACTTATCAACTCAAATGGTAGCTATCTCTAAGGCTGATATGGAAATTGGTACCATGACAAAGTCTCCATTGATCACTCCTGATGACTTTGATACTTGGCGCCAACGTATGGAAGGGTTCATCAAGTCTCATGACAGCAGGATATGGAGATCTATTGTTGGATGACCTCACATCCTAAGCACCTCTTCAGCCTCTATTGGAGGTGGGATGATACCAAAGGAAATGGCTGACTACTCTGAAGAAGACTGGAAGAAATTAGATGTAGATCAGAAAGCCATGATCGCTCTTCAAACTGCTCTTCCAAACTCCATATACAAAGGCTTCAAGACGTGCAAAACTGCTAAACAACTCTGGGATGCACTAAATATCATGTATGAGGATTCAGAGGAAGCCAATAAGAATAAAAAGACATTATGAAATAGCAGTTTGAGAACTTAACCTACAAGACATGTGAAACCATGACTCAATAATACTTCAGGTATGTTAAGATTGTGTATAGTTTAATGGATGTTGGAGTCAAGCTTGAGAATATGGACATAATGAGGAAGTTCATGTTCTATCTTCCTAGAAAATGGACTCACTACTATATGGCCAATACGGGAACTAAGAACCTCTCAACTCTTACTATCACAGAGCTGTATGGTATCCTTAGTGGTTACCAGATGGAGATGAACCTGCAAAATCCATCAAGCAGCCCTTTTAACAATTAGCAGAGTTCAGCCCTTCATATGGTTGAAAGGGATACCAGAGAACCACAACATCATATCATCTTCTTCCTTGATAACTTACAAAAGGGTCCTTTCATCACCTTCCCTGAAACACCAAGGGAGAGCTACATCCAGGAAGCCCATTCCAAGAGACAAGCTCTACTCAAGGCTTTGTGTATGCTGATTAAAGTTATGGAAACTTTCTCTTGACTCTTAAAGACTTGGACTGCATCTATCTAGATGATCTGGAGTACATAGAGATAGTTCAACAGATGGCTTTCCTCACTCATAGATCCAAGAAGTTCTACATGAGAATAGGAAGGAAGTTCCCAAGTAATGTGGCTAATGGAATGTTTGGCCCAGATAAAAGCAAGGTGAAGTGTTACAACTATTACCAAATGGGACACTTTGCAAGAGAGTGCAAGGCACCAAGGACAAATGATGGCCAGGTACAATCCAGGCCAAACTACACTAATGTAGCTCCCAAAATTAAGAAGCCAAGCCAACCTAAACAACATGTTGTTGTTGCTGTTGAAGAAGGAGGCTTTGACTGGAGCTTTCAGGTAGAAGATGTTTCTCCAAATAAAGCACTGATGGCTGATCATGAAGAAGACAAGGTATTAGATCATCTTTGTACTCATGAATGCATTGCTAATATTAATATGTAAAGGTCCTATAACTTGGAAGTGAGATATGACCTTGAGTCCTTAAACATTTTAAAAGTTTATTTCAAAAGAGTAGAAAATGATTATAAACTTAAAGTTGAAGATTTCGAGTAAACCATTTCTACGCTTAAGCATGAACACACAAACTATAGGACTCAAATCAAAGATCTCATAACCAAGTTAGCTGAATGCCAGGCCGAGCTTGTGATCAGCAAAGCCAAGGCAGAAAAATGTGTTCTTGAAGAGGAAACCTTCAAGAACATAATATCCTTATCCTTTCATGCAAAAGTTTGTTACCAAAATAGGCAGGGACTAGGTTCAAGTGAGATAGGTCCTCCACACACACTCCTATCTGTTAGATCCTAAGGTATGGAACTTGTCAAGATGAGCTACCTCCTATTGATCCTATCTAAGAGAAGGATGAAAATTCAGAGGAGATAATGGAGGATGAACCTGGTTATCCTATGATGGGACACTATTCTCCTGGAGAGAAGAAAGAACCAGGGATGACCAAGTCTGCAAGGAAGAACTTGATGAGGGCAGCCAAAAGAAAGTCAAAGAAAGCCCAAGAGATCAAGGCCACTTTTAACTCCAAGCAAAAGAATGTTTTCAATTATGCTGGATTTGAAGTGGTAAAGACTAGTGACTCAATAATGGACTCTAGTACCAGGAGTCCTAGTTCATGTCAAAATCATCCTGGTCAAGAGAAGAAGGTTGATAAATTATGCACCATTGCTGCACAGCCTGAACCATTCAATTCCAAGAGCAAGCCTCATCCCAAGAAGCCAGCTACATCATTTGAGAAGATGAAGAAGGAAGTGGAAAGTAATCAAACTCAGTCTCCCACTCAAAAGAAGACTCTCGAAAGCATACCAACTGAATGCATCATGTGTGGTAGTACTTCTCGCTTTGCCAAGGATTGCATCTAGAATCCCAAAAGTACTATCCATGTGAACAAGAAGAAAAATTCTGAGAAGAAGAAGAAGATAGCTTCGAAAGGAAAATCTCTTCCTTTCAGGAGCTCCAAAGTGAAGAAGATAAGTGAAAACTTACCTTCAGAAGAAATTTTGGTCTCGGAAGAAAGGAATGCTTCCAAAGTACTGAAGTCTGCAGCAATGGATGCAAAAGCTTCTGAAGGTCCGGTCTCCATAACTTCCGAAGTCATCAAAACTTCTGAAGTATTGAAGGCCAAGTCTAGTGTTCCAAAGATGGTGTAGAAGATGAAGGAATGCCATGTGACTGAAAGTTCTTCATCAACAATGACAAATGATCCTCAGAGTTTGCATATAGGATAAATTTCTATTGCATGATCTTCAGTTCACTTTGACAAGCCCAAGACCAATGAAGCTTTAGTATTCAAATGTAACTAACCATCTCTTTATGTGCAGGAACATCTAAAGACCAAAGGAAATGTATGGATCATTGACAGTGGTTGTTCTGGGCACATGACAAGCAATGGCTCTTTGATTAAGAACTTTGAGAAATGGATGGAGGGCTAGTTGCTTTTAGAGGAGAATGACGTGGTTACATTACTAGAAGGGGCAGGGTTACAAATGGTAAGCTCAGCATTGAGAAGGTAAATTTTGTTAAGGAGCTTGGGTACAATCTCTTGAGTGTATCCTATTTTTGTGATTAGAGACGAAACATGCTATTTACTGAGCATGAGTGCATTGTTCTTAAGCCCAGGGTGGTCATTCCTCAAGAGCATATGCTGCTCAGAGCCCCCAGGAAAGGGAACATGTACAAGTTGGATTTGCATGAGAAGTTTCTTGGTTTCTATCTAAAGCAAATAGTGATGAGTCTTTCCTCTGACATAAAAATATGCCAGGTAAACATTAAGAACATAAATAAATTAAATAAGAATGATTTTGGTAACTGGAATGCCAAAGAAAGTACAAGTGATGACCATTGTGTTGCATGCCTAAAAGGAAAGCAACACAAGATGTCTCACAAGTCAAAGAAAATGAACTCCATCACTACTCCCCTACACTTATTACATATGGATCTTTTTGGCCCCACCAGTATAATGATCTAGGAAGGACCTCATACTGTTTGGTTATCATAGATAACTACATAAGATATACTTAGGTCTTCTTCCTTAGAACTAAAGATGAGACCCCGAAGATCTTGAAGATTTCATTTTGAAAATTGAGAAACAATGTGATCATAAGGTTAAGATCACAAGATGTGATCAAGGAATTAAATTCAAGAACAAAATCTTGGATGCATTTTGTGATGAAAAGGGTGTTACAAGACAATATAGTGCCCCCAAGACTTATCAGCAAAATAGTGTTGCTAAGAGAAGAACATGACACTTACTGAAGCTGCAAGAACCATGTTATCTGACTCTAAACAACCCATCAACTTCTAGGTAGAGGCAGTCAACACTGCCTGCTATGTGCATAACCGAATTTTAGTAGTCAAGACTCATGGTAAGACTCCTTATGAACTATGGCGCAAAAGGAGACCACCTTTCATTGGATTCCTCAGATCATTTGGACGTCCTTGCACCATCTTGAATACCAATAATCAAATATACAAATTTGTTGAGAAATCAAATGATGGACATTTTATTGGATACTCTTCCCAAGCTAAGGCTTATAGACTATACAATCTTAGAACTAGAGTAATTAAGGATTCAGCCAATGTGACCTTCAATGAGCACACACCTAGTGTGAACATTTCTGGTCCTGATTGGCCATTTGATCTTGACTTAGTTACCAACTGTTTTAACAAATCTTGTGAAGATATTTCAAGATCTACAGGAACCTTATCAAAAGGAGACTCTGATCCAAGGTTTGAGCTGAGAAACCAAGTGTTCAAACTACTTCAGCTCCAGTGTTAACTAGCCCTGCAGTTGGAAATCCTATCAGCACAACCATGAAAAATTCTTCAGCCGATACATCTGAGATGCCTATAAATTCTAGCATAGAGGCACATAACTCAAATGAAGGATTTTGAATGTAGGAGGAGATAGAGGTGGTGATAGTGATCAATAATTTCTTAATGCTAATAATCACTCCAAAAAAGACAACATTAATGATGTGACACACTCATTGGATTAAGTTTCTCTTGATAAGTGTGTTGATGTGGTGGATGATATTCAAGCACTAGATCTGAATTTCACTAATTTAGATCTGCCCAACCAACATGCAGTGATTCCTCAACTGAGAATCCACAAGTCACATCCCACCACAAACATCATTAGAAATGTTAAGACAAGGGTGAGAACAAGAGGACAAACCCATGATAAAAATGTTTGTCTTCACTCTTGTTTCTTGTCCCAGATTGGGCCTAAGAAGATTGATAAAGCTCTGAAGGATGGAAGTTGGGTTGAAGCAATATAGGAGCTACTTCAATTGAAGAGACAAAAGGTTTGGAATCTATGTCCTCTTCCTCAAGGGAAGACTACTATAGGTACCAAGTAGGTATTCAGGAATAAGAAAGATAATAGAGGACTTGTCATTAAGAACAAGGCAAGACTAGTTGTTCAAGGGAACACACAAGAAGAAGGGATCGATTTCATAGATGTTTTTGCTCCTATAGCAAGACTTGATGGTGTTAGGATATTCCTAGCTTTTGTTGCATTAAAGGATTTCAAGGTCTACCAATTTGATGTCATGTGCATTTTCTTATATGGGGTGATTAATAAGGAGGTGTATGCCAAACAACCACCTGGCTTTATAGACCCAGATCATCTTGATTATGTCTACAAGCTTGACAAGACTTTTTATGGGTTGTATCAGGCTCCAAGGAAGGGTATGAGACACTATCACAACATCTCTATTAGTATGGATACAAGAGGGATACTATTGATGAAACACTCTTCATCAAAGGAACAGGAAATGACTTTGATGTTGGTTCAAGTTTATTTAGATGAAACTATTTTTGGGTCAACTAATCTGAAGCTCTACAAAGACTTTGAGAAAGCTAATGAAAAATATATTTGAAATGAGTGCGATAGGAGAACTCTATTTCTTTCAAGGAATTCAAGTGAAACAGGTTAACAATGGCATCTTCATAAATCAGTCAAAGTATGTGCAATACATACTCACCAGATTTCATCTAACTGAGTGTAAGGTTGCTAACACACCCATAGCGAGAAACCACTCTGTAGGACCAGATCTTGAGGGGGAGTGCGTTGATGAACATCTATACAGGGTTATAATTGTGTCTCTTGTGTACCTCACAGCTAGTAAGCCTGATATCATGTTTGCTACATGTATTTGTGGAAGATATCAAGCGACCCCAATATGTTACACCAAGTTTTTGTCAAGAGAATTCTCAGATATCTCAAAGGTGCTCCCAAACTAGGACTTTGGTATCCAAAGAATTATGATTTCAATCTGTATGCCTATACAGATATTGACTATGGTTGTTTCATTATGACTGTAAAGTCTACATTTGGGGGATGTCAATCTCTTGGTGGAAGGATAGTCTAATGCAATGCAAGAAACAATCCTATGTTTCTGCATCAACTCCTGAAGTTGAATACATTGCTGCTACAAGCTACTGTACTTAAGTGCTTTGGATTCAAAATCAGATGCTGAACTATGGATTCAATTTCAAGGAGACTCCTATTTATATAGATAACAACATTGCTATCTCTATCACAGAGAATCCTGTGCAGCACTCAAAGACAAAACACATCAACATCAGGTATCATTTGATTAGAGATAATTTTGAAAATGGATTGATAAAACTGGCCAAAGTTAACACAAATGAACAATGTGCTGATTTGTCCACAAAAGCTTTTGATGAGCAGATATTTAAGTATCTTGTATCAACTATTTGAATGATTAACTTTGACTAGATTTTTCTTAAACTAAACACAAGATTATTTTTAATATGTGTGTCTTAAGTTGTCTATATCATCACTATATAAGCCCAGTTTAATTTGGCAGGAACTTTTCAAAATGATATTCCTTAAAATTTTGAAATTTTTTTGGATATGTTTTCTTTCGGAAGACATCAAATTGTCTTCGGAAGAAAGTTGTCTTCAAAATAAATAACTACTTTTGAAAAATTAACCTTCGGAAGAAATTCTGATATATCTTCCGAAGTTTATAATTGTCACCAAGTACCTATATGTATTGAAGGACTCTTTTCTTCCGAAAGCAATTAAGTCTCAAAAGCTTTATTCTCTCATTGAATAAAATTTCTGATATTTGATATGTTCTGACGCAAAACTTATCTAGGAAGTAAAATACTTTAGGTAATTTTCTTCCGAAGTAACTTCTTGAAAAGCTAAGAATATCTTCCGAAGCCAAATTGGCTTTGAAATTTTTTCTCAAACCTTCCGAAGACAAATTACCATCAGAAAATTTTGACTTCCAAGAAAACTAACTTTTGGGCACTTCTTCAGAGGTGGGACTGACATTCGGATTTCAAAGTTTATCTTTGCATTAACTTTGTCTCAAATCCAATCAATATAAATATACCTTTAACGGTTCCCCCTCTTTCACTTTCTTATTCATCTGCAAAAGTTCATAACCTAAATTCACCCACAAACCACCTTTGTTCTTATCTTCCTTTACTTATAAGCTTCTCAAAAATGGCCAACCCTGATCCCCGAAACCAACACGATTTTTCCACACAGTTACACATGCAACACAACCAAGTTGCTCTGTTATCATTTGAGAAAGATCCATGTTTCTCAGACGTTTGCTGCTTCTTGTCTCTTTAAAAATACCTCACCGCACTTACCATTGACCCTCCCTTGTATGAAGATCAACTTTTAGAGTTCCGGAGGACCTGCCAAGAGGTCATCTTGGACGGTGAGAAGGCACTGACTGCCACAGTGTATGGGAAGACAATTTTGTCACTCCAGCCACCATCAACACTTATTTGAGGCTAGATGATGAAGAAGGCGATTTGTCCTTCCTAAAATCTGCTGTAAACAACTCATTCCAGTAGATGGGCTACGAAGGGGACTACTCATTAAGAACCTTCAGAAAGGGTAAGGTTTCCTCCAAATGAAAGTACCTACTCCATGTGGTCATCCATTCTTTCTCCAATAAACATGGAGGTTGGGACCAAATTCTTAAGGACTTAGCTTACATAGTCCATGGAATGGTTTAAGGGGTCAAGTTCGGGTACTCTCAATTTGTTTATAGAAACTTGCTTACTAACTTGTACTCCTTAGAGTATTACATGTTCCCTAGATATGTTTAAAAAACTCTTAACTGTGAACTGGGCTCACAGTTAAGGCGAATAGGAAACACTCTTAAACGGGGACAGATAAAGCCTGACATATTTAAGATAATTAGAAAGTACACTGTTGGCTTCTAAGGGGTAGCAACAGCCCTAGTCCCAAAAATGTTAGAGCTCATTGCTCAAGGTGACAACTTGGCAACACAAGCCAATGTTGAACCCTCACCTTCTACATCTGCACCATCCTCACAGCCATAAATTACCAACACCTACCAAAGAAAATCCAAACGAACCCCTGCTAGTCTACTCAGGTTGAGCAGACCCCCAAATACCAACCATACAGGAAGAAATGGACACTAGAGCACCCACTTCTCCTGAGTAGCAGACCACTCCTATTACTTCTATGATCAGTGTTGAGGTTCCTCATGCTCAGCCTGATGAGCTCATTAATGTGGAAACCATCGATTCTGCTAGATGGATCGAATATTGCAATCGTATTGTTGTCGTTTATCGGATCTGTGATCCGAAATTTCACAAACCCGTTGATGATTTCAAGTGAAGATCTGATGCAAGATTGAATGTATGAGGATGAATGAATGATGAACAATTCAAGAACACAAATTCATAAAATATATCATTCATTCATATGTATGTTTGCTAGGAGATTACAAAGGGAGTTTGTAAGAAAAATCTCTCGCACACACACTCAACATAATTGTTTCTCTCCCTAGACTAATTATCAGCCATGCTTGCTTAGAGAATTCTTGCTTACTTTATAATGGTTAGCTACTTAGAGTATAAATGACTACACTTGGTCTATTTATACTTTTTACATAAATAAAAAAGATTACATTTAAGCCTAATGATTACACAAATATCCATCAACGTCTGATAAATTCTCTATTGCTGATGCGTGACTGCCGGGTCCTGACGTCACTCGGGACGTCCGCTGATGTTGACTGTTGACTTTGACCACGGTAGACCAAGTTTGACCAAGTTTGACTTTGGTCAATTTTCTTCGTTTTGATCATATTTTCAGCATAGATTCACCGTGTCCGTTTTGGTAATCATCATGAGATTCGACACTTAGGTTTTGGTAAGTATCATCTTCAATTAGTCCAACAATACTCCCCCTAAGATGATGGTGCCAAAACCTCATGATTATCAAAACCTTGGATGTTGATTGATGCGCAGTCTTGAAGTGCAGTCTTCTCCCCCTTTTTGGTAGCATTTTCTTAGAAACATCATAAAAAGGCATTGAGAAAAGGACTTTGTTTCGGCACATAAAGACTTTGTTTTGGCACTTGATGGATGTTTCATCAACTTGATCTTCTAGTCTTATTTTGAAGACTCAAAAATGCATCCATTTGCATACACTATGGATTGTACAGGTAGCAATATTAGCAGCTTTATCTCAACTTCAGAAGTGAAGGAGAAGCATCAGACAATCTTCAAACTTGACATATACTCTCCCTCAACAAAATCTTTGGAGGGTGAGGAACTTTTGTGTATGAGACACCAAAAGGGGATTCTTAGTTCTCAGCAACTGGCAGGAGATCTTTGAAGGAAGCAGGAGTGTTCACTTGACATCTTGAACTGAATAAGAAACTCAGGCATGTTATGCAATTCATCACCTACGAAAGTCTAAATCCTCTTGGTATAGGTATTACATGGAAGTTTCACTCCTAAATCAATAACACATGAAAATCTGCCAAAACTAAAAAAAAAACTAAAAATGTCAAATATTTTTGGAATTTTAGATTTTTTCAAAATTATGTTATTAACAAGCATGAATCCTTCAACTGCAATGAGATCATACTAATCCAAAATCCTCTACATTTAAGAATTTAATGTTAGAATAGACATAGACAAAGAACAAAGTTGATTGTAAGTATGTTTGTCCACTTAAACTCATGCAAGGATCTATTTTCAACAATTTGTGATATTTATCATGTTTAGGTTTGATTAGATATGCTAATTGAGTACCCCACACTCAGAAGTATGGAAGAATTACCCTCCTCATGAAATGTAAGGTGACACTTTATCACAACTTCAAACCAGGCTACTTAGAGTATAAATTCTCATGATATGATCCACTTTGGGATTCTTTTACACTTCACTTTGGAAGTTGATCCTCATTGGGATTCTTTTAGCTTTGATCCACACTGGGATTCTTTTCTTTTCCTTTTTGGCATGCATCAGCACTTTTAGTGCAAGGTCAATTAGGTCTGTGCTCAGCACAACAAAAGTTGTCCTTATGTTTACTCTAGGTCTGTATTTACATACAACAAAGGAGAAACATATGCTTTTATCAATGAGAAATTTATAAACCATTTTTGCATGGTGTGTTTAGGTAACCACACAAGCAAACACTTGGAAAAGTCATTACTTACCAATACCCAAAGATGGTTTTGCTCCACAATGCATATTGATTTAGTTCATCACAAATATGCTTATCTTGAATCCAGGCTGAGTCTACTGACATATCAAACAAAGCCTTGTCAGTCTTTATTGATTTTGATAAATAGAGTAGAAGATAGTAGATGAGTGTACTATCATTTCTCATGTAAATGCAGGAAGATTCAATAGAAATATTTTTGGACTTTTTCTTGATTTTCTAATTTTTAGGATTTTTGTTTTTGAGAAAATAAAGATATGGCATATGTGTTATCAATTCAATAGAGATCATCAACAGTAAGTCCATGTAGCAATGTAATCAGATTAAGTAGATGGAATGAAACATCAGTTGTTTCTTTCATTGCCATTATAGTTTCTGTGAACGATTGATGTCCTACATTGAATCATGGTTAATTTCTACTCTATTTGGCTTAGTTGCATCATAAACATCATGAACAGGAAGAACGTTCCTGTCATGGGAAGGGATCAGCCACTACTAACTTTTCTTGCATTGAATCATGGTCTTAAGCCTTCACTCTGAGTCTTAAAACTCTAGTGATCAACCATTAGGGGAAAGTTACCAGCCCTAGCCTTTAGATCTAAATCAACCAATCCCAAACCTTGAATTCTATGGTGATAAAGATATGGGCTTTAGTGAGTACCATGAGTCTCTCTTCTCCAGGACAAGATGGGTCTTCCAATGGTAAGAGGCTCTACTTGAATAGGAGTTGGTGGAGTAGCCTCTTCATGCACTATCTCAGGATGCTCTGACTATCCTGAGATATGGAGGTGGATGCCTTGGTCTTCTTCTTCTTTGAAACACTTTTCCTGGCCATCCTTTTCCTCCTCTTTGATGTTTTTAAATGAGACGACTGGTCTTTAGCACCAGATTGTTTTGTTATGTCTCTCTCAGTTGGGATCTCATCTCTCACAGGTTCAGAAGGAGAGAGAAGAGAACCTTGTAGTGGATCAGAAGATGAAGTTGGCTGAAATACAGCTCTAGGTTCAGGTTGTGTTATCTTAGGGGGTTCAACCTTCACCTCAACTTCAGGTTTAGCTGGACTTGGTGGAGAATGCAAGTCTACAAGCTATCCCTTTTTGATCTTCTGCTTGATCACTCTTATATGCTCATCCATAGTGGATAGAGACATAGGACCAAGCCTCCTTCTGGAGAATCCATATAGCTTCAAGAAGCTCATCATCCTTTGTCTGTCTTTAGACTTCTTTTAGCTTTTGTGGATGATAGCCCTTGACTTTGCAGCTTCTTCCCTTACCTTTCTCTTAGTAGCTTTTCTTTCTTTAGTAGCTTGTTCCTCCAGCAGCTTTAGATATTCAAATTCAATGTACTTAAAGGATAAAGGAAGAAGTGCAGCCGCCTGATAGAGTCCTGTGGCACTCAGGTAGTTGATCAAATTCATTCTTTCAGCTTCCTTGTCTACCTGAGGTTGTGTAGCTGCCATAGTCTCTGTCTCAGACTTTCTTGAACTAGGGAGAGAAAAGTGGCTGTTTGTAGAGCCTTTTCAGTCTCCTTTCTTCTTAATCTTGAGGAGCAATGCTGTATCCTCTACCTCTTTCCTCTCCTTTGACAATTCATTGTTAGCCAGCTCATTCAACTCTTCTAAGGGAGAGATATGAGTTCATCAATGTTATAGTTCTGGTCCCTAGGTAGTTTAGCCTGGCTACCCTCAACTCATCATCTTGAGTGTTTGGCCTGGGGGCAGCCCAGATAGCAGCTTCCATGAAGCCTGAGGACCTCCTAAACTCTTCCCTTAGCTTCCTCTTCCTATCTCTCTTCACCTCCTCTAACTCCTCAGAGGTCATTTTCCTCTTTCCTTTGTCACGCACAGGCCTTGGTGACTCAGGGTGGAGAGAGCTTTGGCCTTCATTGCTTGGTTTAGCAGTCAAGCTCGGCCAGAGAGAGGATGTGAAGCACCTTCACCAGTTGGTGCCTCACTGAGGGTACTGGGTACTAAGGAGATCCTGTCTCAAAGTTCACAGGCTTAATTTCTAGGCCTTCAGTCAAGGCTTCTTCCCTTCGAAGCTAATCTTAGGGTCCATCTCAACATCCAGTTGACTAAAAATCTCACCTGCTAGCCTCTGTCTATATAATTTTGATCTCATCTTGAACTCTTCTAGCACCCTTCCTTGAATCCAATCTGCTAATCTTTCAGCTTGTCTGTTTTGGCTTGGGTTGACAAGTGGAAGATCAACCAGATGGATGCACTCATAGAAACTCAGGTTTGTAAAATTGAAGATCTCTTGTTGACCCTGAGCTCTAGATATAAGAAGAGCCCTTCTTTTTGTGTCATACCTCCATCCCAAGATTGGGTTCTCAGAGTGAAAAGATGGGGTAGACATGGCACTGGGTATACCCTCCTCAAATAGGATGTATATGAGTGGGTCCATATCTATGTGGACTTGAGGTGGTTACTGAGCATGGACTATTGCAAGTGAGGGTGGTGAATCCTCTAAGTCCATACTCTAAGAAGAACTCCCAAGTTCTGTGACTGTTCTGACTTTCTCTCCCTTTTTGGTAACATCACTTTCTTGCATAAGTGAGCTGGGGGTTGAGTCTATCACATTCATAGGTTCTTGCGGACCTAGTTGAGTTGTTCTTAGTGGTCTCTCAGCTAGCTTTCCCTTGAGATCGGTGATCTCAAGTTGCTGGTCATTGACCCTCTTTTGTAAGATAGTCACCTAAGATTCCAAGTGACTAATCTTAGAGACTAAATAGGTGCAAGTTTTAGTCAATGTGTGCACCTTTATTTTCAGACTCCCTTTATCTTCATCAAAAGAATCATGAACATGACAACTTCAAGAGAAGTGTCAAGAGGTTGGGTTGTCATGGTCGAGGTTTGAATGATGTAATCACTTTCTAAAGTGAGAGCCTCTTTCATATGGATCTCCTGAACAGGTTCAGGAAGATCCACCTCAGTGGGAGGTAGATGATGTGGGCTAGACATGGGTAAGACAGGGGTGCTCATCTCTCCTTGAGTAGGGGTGGAGAAGAAAGACTCATGGTACTCATTGAAGCCCATGTCTTCATCATCATAGAAGTCAAGGCTGGGAATTGGTTAGTTTAGATCCAGCGGCTGGGGATGGTAATTGTTCCCGGAAGGTTGTTCACATGAGTGTTGAGACTCTGAGTCAGGCTTAAGGATGTTGGGGTTGTGAGCTCATCAGGCTGAGCATGAGGAACCTTAGCACTGATCATTTGAGAGATGAGAGTGGTTTGCTCCACAGGGGAAGTGGGAACTCGAGTGTCCACTTCCTTCTACATGGTTGGTGATATGGGAGCTTGCATAGGTTGAATATCATGTGCAAGGGTTCGTTTGGTTTTTCTCTGGTAGGTGATGGTTATTGTAGGATGTATTTGGGGTTGGGAGGTAGAAGGTGTGGGTTCAACACTAGCTGGTGCTGCTAGGTTGCCACCTTGAGCAATGAGCTCAAACATTTTGGGACTAGGGCTATTTCTACCTCGAGAAGCCAATAGTTGGCTTTCTTTATGATTTTGAAGATGCCGGGCTTCATCTGTCCCAGTTTTAGAGTATTACATGTTCCCCTCAACTGTGTGCCCAGTTCACAGTTGAGAATGTGCTAGACATATCTAGGGAACATGTAATACTCTAGGGAGTCTAAGTTAGCAAGTAAATTGGTATATACAAAGTGTGAATACCTTAACTTAACCCCCTGAACCATCCCATGGACTATGAAGGAGAAGTCTTCTGGAATCTGGTCCCATCCTCTATGTTTGTTGGATAAGCTGTGTATGACAACATGGAGGAGGTACTTCTATTGAGAGGAGACCTTCCCCTTCCTAAAGGTCTTGACTAAGAAGTCACCTTCATAGCCTATCTACTCAAAGGAGTGGTTGACAACAACTTTAGGAAAGACAAGTCACCTTCTACATCATCCAGCTAAAGATGTGTGTTTATGGTGGCTGGATTGATGAAGATTGTCCTCCCCTGCACTGTGGCAGAAAGTGCCTTCTCCCTGTCCATGGTGACTTCTTCGTATGTCCTCCAGAATGCCAAAAAGTGATCCTTATAAAGAGGAGGATCAATGGTGAGGGAGGTGAAGTAGTTGGGCAAAGAAAGGTAACGATAAACCTCTGAGAAACCTGGATCTTTCTCAGGGTCTAACAGAGCAACCTGATTATGTTGCCTGTGTAGATGTATGGAAAAATCAGGTTGGTTTCATCGGTCAAGGTTAGCCATTTGAAGTAGCTTTATGATGAAGGAAGATTAGAACGAAGGCGGTTTGTGGGTGAAATTAGTTTAGAGAAATGCAGATGAAGTGGAGAGTGAGAAGAGGGGAATCGTTGTGAGAATATATATGAAATGGATTTGAGACAAAGTTAAAACAAAAGGATAAACTTTTAAATTCGGATGTCGGTCCCACCTCTGAAAAAGTGCCCAAAAAGGTAATTTTTCTGGAAGTTGAAAATCTTCCGAAGGTAATTTTGCTTCCGAAGTTTTGAGAAAAAGCTTCCAAAGCCAATTTGGCTTTGGAAGATATTCTTAAGAGTTATGGATATTTTGCTTTGGAAGAAAAATACTTTGAGAATTTTTCTTCCTACACATATTAGGTTTCGACAGATATTAAGACTTGGAGTTTCATTCCAAAGAGAATAAATCTTCCGAGACTTAATTGCTTTCAAAAGATATTTGTCCTTCAAATACATGCAAGTACATAGAAGCATATTTAAGCTTCGAAGATATTCTCAGAATTTCTTCTGAAGGTAAATTTCTTATAAGTAGTTATTTGATTTGAAGACCTAAATTTCTTCTGAAGGCAACTTGAAATCTTAGAAAGAAAATATGTTTTTTTCAAATTTTCAAAAATCTAAGGAATATCATTAAAAAATATCTTCCAAAATAAACTGGATTTATAAAGGTGATAAAATAGATAACTTAGGACACATAGGTTTTAGAAATAAAGTTGATTTAAGTTTTAAGAAAATCTACTCAAATTTAATCATCCTAATAGCTGATACAAGATATTTGAATCTCTGTTCATCAAAAGCTTTAGTGAACAGATCAGCATATTATTTATTTGTGTTAACTTTGACTAGTTTGATTAATCCTTTCTCAAAGTTATCTCTAATCAAATGATACCTGATGTTGATGTGTTTGGTCCTTGATTGCTGCATAGGATTCTCTGTAATAGAGATAGCACTGTTGTTGTCTATATGGATGGGAGTCTCTTTGAAGTTGAATCCATAGTCCAGCATCTAATATGAATCCAAAGCACTTGAGCACAAAGCTTGCAGCAGCAATGTATTCAGCTTCAGCAGTTGATGCAGAGACACAAGATTGTTTCTTGCATTGCCATGAGACAATCCTTCCACCAAGGAATTGACATCCCCCTAATGTAGACTTTGCAGTCATGTTGCATCCACCATAGTCACTATCTGTATAAGCATACAGATTGAAGTCAGAACTCTTTAGATACCAAAGGCCAAGCTTACAAGCACCTTTGAGATATCTAAGATCCTCTTGACAGCAACCAGGTGTGACATCTTGGGGTTGGCTTGATATCTTGCATAGATACATGTGTCAAACATGAAATTAGGCCTGCTGGCTGTGAGGTACATATGAGACCCAATCATAGCTATTTAAAGATGTTCATCCACACACTCCCCCTCAAGATCAGGTCCAGGGAGTGGTTTCTAGCTATGGGTGTCTTAGCAACCTTACAATCAGTCATATTGAATCTTGTAAGTATGTCTTGTACATACTTTGACTAACTTATGAAGATGCCATTGTCAACTTGCTTCCTTGAATTCCCATAAAGAATTTGAGTTCCCCTATGGCACTCATTTCAAATCTATTCTTCATCAGCCTCTCAAAGTCTTTATAGAGCTTTGGATTAGTTGACCTGAAGATAATGTCATCTACATGTACTTGAACCAACATTAAGTCATTCCCTGTTCCTTTGATGAAGAGCGTTCTATCTATAGTACCCCTCTTGTAACCATGTTGACAGAGATACTGAGATAGTGTCTCATACAACTTTCTTGGAACTTGGTGCAGCCCATAAAGAGCTTTATCAAGCCTGCAAACATAAACAGGATGATCTTGGTCTGCAAAGCCAGGTGGTTGTTTGACATAAACCTCTTCATCAATCACCCCATGCAGAAAAGTACACATGACATCAAGTTGGTAGACCTTGAAATCGTTGGATGCAGCAAAAGCCAGGAATATTCTTACAGCTTCAAGTCTTGCCACAGGAGCAAAGACATCTGTGTAATCAATTCCCTCTTCTTATGTGTACCCTTGAACAACTAGTCTTGCCTTGTTCTTGATGACATGTCCTCTATCATCCTTCTTGTTCCTATAAACCCACTTGGTTCCTATGGTAGTCTTCCCATGAGTAAGAGGACATAAGTTCCAAACCTTCTGTCTTTTGAATTGAAGTAGCTCCTCTTGCATTGCTTTAACCCAACTTCCATCTTTCAAAGCCTCATCAACTTTCTTTGGCTCTACTTGGGACAAGAAGCAAGAGTATAGACAAACATTTTTGTTATTGGTTTGTCCTCTTGTTCTCACCCCTGTATCAACATTTCTAATGATGTTTATGGTAGGGTGTGACTTGTGGATCCTGAGTTGAGGGATCACAGCAAGTTGATAGGAAAGATCCAAATTAGAGAAATTTAGATCTAGCAATGGAGTATCACCCACCACATCAGCACACTTATCAAGTGAGACTTGATCTAATGAGTGTGTGACATCATTTATGTTGTCTTCTATGGAGTGATTATCATATTAAGAAAGACTTGATCACTATCACCACCTCTATTTCCTCCTACATTTGAAGCTCCTTCACCTGAGTTTTAAACCTCTGAGATGGAATTTGAAGGCATCTCAGATGTATCAGCTGAACTTGTATGTTTGTGCTGATAGGAGCTTCATTTGCAGGGTTAGGCTTCTCAGCTCAAATCTTGGGTCAAGATCTCCTGTTGATATGTTACTTGTAGATCCTGAAACATCCACACAAGACTTGTTAAAACAGTTGGTAACTAAATCAAGATCAAATAGCCAATCCAGACCAGAACCTTTCATACTGGGAGTGTGCTCATGGAAGGTCACATTGGCTGACTCCTCAACTACTCTAGTTCTGAGATTGTATAATCTATAAGCCTTAGCTTGAGAAGAGTATCCAATAAAATGTCCATCATCTGATTTCTCAGCAAACATGGCTACCAAATCTTTGGTTCAAGATGGTGCAGGGACATCCAAATGACCTGAGGAAACAAATGAATGGTCTCCTTTTGTGCCACAGCTCATAAGGAGTTTTACCATGAGTCTTAACTATTAAAACTCTGTTCTGCACATAGCAGGCTATGTTAACAGCCTCTGCCCAGAAGGTGATGGGCAGTTTAGAGTTAGACAACATGGTTCTTGTGGCCTCAATAAGTGTCATGTTTCTCCTCTCAGCAACACCGTTTTGCTGAGGAGTCCTAGGAGCATTATATTGTCTTGTAATACCCTTTTCATCACAAAATGTATCAAGGATTTAATTCTTAAATTCTGTTCCTAGATCGTATCTTATGGTCTTGACCTTGTCATCAGATTGATTCTTAATTTTTAGAATGAAGTTCTTCAAGATCTCAGGAGCTCATCCTTAGTTCTATGGAAAAAGACACAAGTTAATCTTGTGAAATCATCTGTGATCACTAAACAATTTAAGGTCCTTCCTTAACTCATTACACTGGTGGGCCAAAGAGATCCATGTGTAATAAGTGTAGGGGAGTAGTGATAGAGTTCCTTTCCATTGGCTTGTGAGACACTTTGTGTTGCTTCCTTTTAGGCATGCAACACAATGATCATCACTAGTAAACTCTTTCTTTGGCATTCCAGTTATCAAATCATTCTTAATTAATTTACTCATGTTCTTAAAGTTTACATGGCACAATCTTTTATGCTAGAGGAAAGACTCATCACTATTTTCTTAAGATAGAAAGTAAGAAACCTCCCCTGAGGGAGATGTTTCCTGCAAGTCCATCTTGTACATGTTCTCTTTCTTGGGGGCTCTAAGCAGAATATGCTCTTGAGGAATGATCACCCCAGCCATGAGAACAATCCACTCATGCTCACTAAAGAGCATTTTGTGTCTCTGATCACAAAATTGGGATACACTCAGTAGATTATACCCAAGCTCCTAACAAAATTTACCTTCCTAATGGTGAGATTACCATTTGTGACCATGCCCCTTCTAGTGATTTAACCACCAGCATCTCCTCTAAGAGAAACTGGTCCTCCATTTAATTTTCTCAAATTGTGAAGCAAAGAACCATTGCCAGTCATGTGCCTGGAACAACCACTATCAATGATCCATAATTTCTCTTGGTCTTTTGTTGTTCCTGCACAAAAAGAGTTGGTTAGTTACACTTGGAAACCCAAGCCTCATTGGTCTTGGGCTTTTCAAAGTGATCTGAAGACAATGTAAAAGTAACTGATCCTACATTCAAGCTTTGAGGATCATTAGTTGTCGTTGATGAAGAACTTTTAGTCATAAGGTCTTTCTTCATCTTCAACACCATCTTTGGAAGATTGGACTTGACCTTGAACACCTCGGAAGTTACAACCACTTCTGAAGTTTTGGAGACTGGACCTTTGGAAGATCTTGCTTTCACTACAGCATGCTTTAGTACTTCGAAAGCATTCCTTTCTTCCGAGACCAAATTATCTTCCGAAGGCAAGGTTTCCCTTGTCTTCTTCTTCATTTTGAAGCTTCTGAAGGAAACAAATTTTCCTTGTGAAGCAAGCTTCTCCTTCTTCATCTTAGAAGTTTTCTATTTGATCATGTGGATGGTACTTTTAGCATTGTAAATGCAATCCTTAGCCAGATGAGAAGTACTACCATACATGATATAGTCCATTTGCTTCCTTCTAAGAGTCTTCTTCTGAGAGAAAGACTAAACTTGATCACTTTCCTTCTCCATCTTCACCTTGACAGGTGATACAACAAGCTTCTTAGGGAGAGGCTTGCTCTTAGAGCTAGATGGTTTAGGCTGTGTAGCAGTGCTACACAGCTGGTCAGTCTTCTTCTCCTTGCTGAGATGATTTGGACCTAAACTAGAACTCCTGGTACTAGAGTTCAGGGTTAGGTCTTTCACCTTCACCACTTCAAACCCTACAGAGATAAACACTTGTTTCTGCTTAGAGTTAAAAGTGGCCTTGATTTCTTGAGCCTTCTTTGCCTTTATCTTGGCTCTCCTGATCAAGTTCTTTCTTTGAGACTTGGTCATCCCAGCTTCTTCATCCCTCTCCTCAAGAGAATATGTTCGTTCTTTGGATGGTTCTCCTCACTCTTCTCAGACATATCCTTCACTATCTCCTTCTTATCCTCTTCAGCAATAGGGTCTATAGGGGAAGCTCATCTTCACAAGTTCCACACCTTGGAGATCTTACAGATAAGAAGTGTGTGGAGGAGCTATCTCAGCAGATCCTAGTCCCTACTTATTTTGATAACAAACTTATGCATTCAGAGATGAGGATATCATGTTCTTGAAGGTCACTTCTTCAAGAACAAATTTTTCTGCCCGGGCTTTGCTGATCACAAGTTCAGCTGGCATTCAGTTAACTTAGTGATGAGATCTTTAATCTGAGTCCTGTAGTTGGTGTGTTCATGCTTTAGAGTTGAAATGGTTTTCTCTAAATCTTCTATTTTCAGTTTATAATCATTTTCAGCTCTTTTGAAATCAGCTTTTAAGATATTTAAGTACTTAAGATCTAATCTCATCTCTAAGTTATAGGACCTATACTTATTGACTTTAGCAATACATTCAGGTGTACAGAGATGTTCCAATACCTTGGCATCATCATGGTCTGTCATAAGTGCTTGGTTTGGGGCAGCATCCTCCACCTAAAAGCTCCAGTCAAAACCTCCTTCTTCAGCAACTGCAGCATGTTGCCTAGGCTTCTTATTCTAGTGAGCTCCTTTAGTGTAGTTTGGCCGGGCTTATGCTTGGCCACCATTTGACTTAGGTGCCTTGCACTCTCTAGCAAAGTGTCCTATTTGGTTACAATTATAACAATTCACCATGCCTTTATCCGCCTAAACTTTCCACTGGATATATTGCTGGGAAACTTCCTCCCAGTCCTCTTGTAGAACTTCTTGGCCCTGTGAGTGAGAAGAGCCATCTGCTGGACTATTTCCATATACTCCAGATCATCTGGATGGATACAGTAGGTCTTCTAGAGTTAAGAGAAAGTTGCCTGTACTTTCATCTGAAGACATAAAAGCTTATAAAGAGCTTGTCTCCTGGAATGGGCTTCCAGGGATGTAGCTCTCCCTTGGTGTCTCCGGAAGGTGATGAAAGGTCCCTTCTATGAGGTTTCAGGGTAACAGATAAGATAGTGATGTGGTTCTTTGTAATCCTTTTCAACCACATGAAGGGCTGAACTTTGTTGGATGCTAGAGTTACCAGATGAATTTCACATATTCATCTCCATCTGGTAGCCACCGAGTATGCCATACAACTCATTGAGAGTAAAGGTCTTGAGGTTTTCAGTCCTCTTAATGACCATACAATAGTATGTCCATTGTCTAGGAAGAGAGGACATGAACTTCCTTACAATATCCCTGTTCTCCAAAGTTACTCCAATATCAACAACAGTATCGACAATCTTAACATACCTGAAGTACTATTGAGTCATGGTTTCACCTACTTTGAAGGTGAAGTTCTCAAACTGCTACTTCAAGAGGTCCTTCTTGCTCTTTTTAGCTTCATTGGACCCCTCATACATCAGCTTCAGTGCATTCCATAGTTGCTTTGTGGTCTTGCACTTCTTGAAACCTCTGTAGCTAGAGTTTGGACGAGCAGTTTGGAGGGCAGTCATGGCTTTTGATCAATATCATTCTTCTTCCGGTCTTCATCAGAATAATCACCCATTTCTTTGGGTATCATACCGCCACCAGCAACAGCTGAAGGGGTGGATGGTACATGAGGTCCAAGACTATTAACCCCAACATCCTAGAGTCCTAGGACTTGATGATGCCTTCCATTCTTTGACACCAAGTGTCAAAGTCTTCAGGAGTGATTGCTGCCATTTGATATGCTAAGTATTTTGTGAGAGTGAAAGGATTAATATGGTGAGATCTTACAATCAAGAGCCTAAAATGCTCTGATACCAATTGCATGACCGTGTGTAGGGTGGTCAATACAATCAGTCTCACAATGAGGAGAGATTTAGAACACTTAAAAGTTCAAATGGGGAACCGGGTTTGAGTATGATGATACTAAGAATACAAGTAAGTAATGAGACAGAACTAAGAACAAGAACAAACAAGTATGGTTTTTCAAGGATGTTGTATATTGCTCTCAAGTTCTATTACAAGTGTTACAAAGCATATTAGAATTACAAGGACCTGAGACACTTTATACTACATCCTACAACCATCAATACTTAGAAATACAGTTGGAGACACTAATCTAGAAACAAGATCAATTAGAGTCAAAAGGTAGATTGCCTTTTGACTAGTGACTATGACATGCCATAGCTCACATCCTTTTCAAATAAAAAAGGTTTACAGGTACAAAAGTAGGATGTTACAGACAAAGACCTTATTCTACTATTTACAAAAGCATGGACTTTTCACCACTCATACAAGTTGGTGAGTCTTCAAAGTTGCAGTGGAAAGTGTGTCAGCTTTATATGAAGTAGATCAGAGAAAGCATGTCTTCTCTGTCTTCGCAAGAAATCAGTCTTAATAGCAAAATGGCTTCGAAAGACTTTGTCTCTGAAGCTCCAGAAGATTTTGGACTTTGGCTGAAGATTTTACACTTAGAGTATTTTTTGATGTAGAGTGTAAAACCTCCGAAGCACTTCTACATTGTACATCCAGTGCATGCATGCAGGAAGACCTTTGGTTGTTTTGGCTTCTTTGGTTGCATCAGCCGTGTAATCTTCTGATATTATCTTTCATGTCATAGTCACTAGTCAAAAGGTAATCTGCCTTTTGACTTTACATTGATCTTGTTGTCTAGATTAGTGTTTCCAGCTGGCCTTTAAAGTGTGGCCGGCTGTAGGATGTAGTATAAGTATCTCAAGTACTTGTATTGAGAATTAAGCTTTGTAACACTTGTAAGAACTTGAGAGCAATATACAACATTCTTGAAAACCATACTATCTTGTTCTTGTTATTGTTCTTTACTTGTGTTCTTTGTTTCATCCTAACCAGTTTCCTATTTGATCTGTAATGTGTTCTAAATCTTCCCACCTTGTGAAACTGTTACATTGACCACCCTTTAACGGTCCTGCATAACACTATACATGGTTTTAGTGTTATACATATATAGATAAATTATATACACACATATGTACACACATATATATACTTATATAGAGGAACTTTCGAATAAGAACCAAAAAATTGTAAAAACCAAAAAAACCATTTCTAGCCACATATTCTTATTTTTATTTTTTTAAAGTGAACCAACTTTTTGTAAAGAATCAAAAGAACCATTTTTAACCACACATTTTCATTTTTGTCCTTTTTTATTTTATAAAAGTGTACAAAATTATGAGGGGTATTTTAGGATTTTTACCTACACCTAGATGTGTTTTGAGCTTAATTATTTAAAAAATAAAATAAGGTATTTTTAATAGTATTTGACTCTAGTTTAGATGTTCGTATTAGATTCTATTTTCTTTTATAAAATTGATGTTGATAATTCTATATTTTAGTGTTTGAATATGTTTGGCACACCCAAAGTTCATGAAACATATATTATGAATAAGACTCAAAAAAACAAATTTATTCAAACCAACATTGATGTTACAAACGAAGTTATTATATAATAGGACCAACTGGCAAATTTGTCTGATCGTGTCGCACCAAGTCAAGTAAATAAGACTCAAAAATTGTATCACTAAATGACAAAATTTAGACGTTAATTAGCCCCAAACAAGTAGAAAGCATTTAAAGAGGGGATCTAGAACTCACCTTAAGTAGCTTTCGAGTGACCCACAACAAACCCGAGAGCAACTTGGAGTTCTAGGACCTAAACACATGAAAACATGCAACTAAACACATAAAACACATAGAAATCAGTCCAGAAGCTTGAACCCAATTGAAACCGAGAAAAAAACACCTTAAAATCTTACCTTTTGAAGATTTCTTCCATTTTCTCTCTCTAGAACCAGATGGGAGTTTCTCTCTCTAGAACCGAAAGTTTGAGTATGGGAGAGGGGTATGGGCGGCCCTATTTCCTTTTTAAACTCCATAATGGGTCAGTTTGGCCCTTGCACACTTTTAACCCTTGCTTTTTGAAATAATAACTCATTTTCTCCCTTTACTTTTCTTTTCTTTTCTTTTTCTGAAATTTCCGGGTGTTACAACTTCGCTTTCTCTCTCTACTTCACGACTTTCTCTCTTTAGCAGCAGTAGTTTTCGCATGATAATGGTGTCAAATAGGTGTTCTTACCTATTTATATGATTCATATCTTTTCGCATGGTTTCTGTTGGATCTAATAAGCTGGTGAAACCAATACCATACTTAGATATGTTTTGATGTGCTAAACAAATGGTCTTCCAAAGGAACAAGCTACTCTTCCGAAGCTAAGTCAAAGGTCTTCCGAAGCTCAAGTATGAAGAACTTCCAATGGAAGAACTAAGTCAACCAAGACTAAGTTCTTATTCTTCTGAAGTATACAACTTAGAAGATCCAAAAGACAAAGTCTTCTAAAGAATAAAGTCCTGAAGACTTGCAGAGACTAAGAAGAAGTTGATTCTTCCGAAGTATAAATGGCCTCGGATGAATTTATTCTTCTGAACCATTTAGCTTCGGAAGAACTAACTGTGGAGTATTTGAAGATGATACTTTCCAAAACCTAAGTGCCGAATCTCATGATGATTACCAAAACCGACACGGTGAAGCCATACTAAAAATATGATCAAAATGAAGAAAATTGACCAAAGTCAAACATTGTCAACCTTGGTCAAAGTCAACAGTCAACATCAGCGGTCGTCCCGAATCAAGTCAGCCACACGACAGTCACGCATCAGCAACAGAGAATTTATGAGACTTAGAAGAATATTTGTGTAATCATTAGGGCTTAAATGTAATTTTGTTCATTTATGTAAAGAGTATAAATAGACTAAGTGTAGTCATTTATACTCTAAGGAATAAGGACTAACAATAACAAACAAGAAAGAATTGACTATTGAGAGAAACAATTAGGTTGAGTGTGTGTGAGAGAGAATTTTCTTACAAACTCCCTTTGTAATCTCCTAGCATCATCATCCATATGAATGAATGAAATTTTTATGAATTTGTGTTCATGATTGTTCATCATTCATTCATCATCATACATTAAATCTTGCAATAGATCTTTACTTGAAATCATCAATAGGGCTGTGAGATTCCATACCCAGATCTGATAAACGGCAACAATACGATTGAAATATTCGATCCTACGATTATCGATATTTCCACACTAACTATTAACTAGAGGACATAAGTATGGTATGTCTGTGTCAGCCCGCTGCCACTCTGATAGACTACATGGCGCTTTCCCACACCCATGTAATTGACCTTGCTATAATCCGCTGTTCAACCATTCTTAGCTTAGTACAGTTGCCAATTTTAGTTGGTAACAAAAGGTAAGTCATGGACATGTCATGACTTCCTAATCTAAGATATTATTATTTTATCTTAGATACCTTACTTCTAAACGATGTAGTATTTGTCTAGTTGTAAGTTCCAGCTGGTTTTCCAAGTATAACCGCTGTAGATAGTAGTATATATAGTTTCTCTATGTAACTTAGTAACTATGCTTATAAGACTCTTCTAATACTGATTTGAGAAGTAATATATACAAGTATCTTGAAAACCACTCTTGTGCTTTATGTTTTCTATTTGAACTTATTATATTACTTATAAACTTGGTTAAGACTCTACTTCATCAACCCGGGTGACATTAAGTGAGTTTACGTGATTATCTTGTGTTGTGAGACAAACACCGATCCTGCAATTGGTATCAGAGTAGTTTAGGCTCTTGATTGTGAGATCTTACCATCCCAACCAGAAGTCCTTTGAGTCTGAGATGGGTACTATCACCAATCTTCAGTCTATGGGAGTGACTCTTGAGAAAGAGACATTGTAAGAAAATTCATGAGTGCACTGCCTCATGAATGGACATTCTATTATGTCTTAGTCAAGAGAACTAAGAATCTCAACACTCTCACCATGACTGAACTATATGGAATCCTTGATAGATATAGTATGGAGATGGAATCTCAGAAAAGCCATCAGATGAACAACATCTCTAGATCTACAATCAACAATGCTTTACATGTTACTAAAGGTTCAAGAACTCCACAGCCCTAGTTGTCCCTGAACTGCCACCAATGGTCATCCTCTTCTTCTGGCCTTACATCACATTTCCTGAGACACCCACGTCTCACAGGCTCATCAAAATCGTTTCCAGGATAGTAGTGCCTTTGTTTCAGGGAAGTGAGCACTCTAGAGATCTTCAATTCTGTTTTTATGATTTGGAATGTTTTAGCCCAGATGATGTAGAATATACGGACATTGTCCAAAAGATGGCTCTCCTGACCTACAGAGCAAAGAAGTTCTTTAAAAGAACTAGAAGGCAGTTCTCTCAGAACCCAACCAACAGCAAATTGAGGTTTGACAAAACAAAGGCCAAGTGCTACAACTGTAACCAGCTTGGTCACTTTGTGTAAGGATCGGTTCATTACAAATAAGATCGATCTCGTGAAGAAAATACGAAATGTTAACTTCAAGGAACAAGATTGAAAGTAAGATGAAGAACACAAATGTAAATAACTTCTTGATTATATTGCTCTTTGACTTGTAAAGTGTTACAATACGAATGAAATCAGAAAAAATGAAAAAGCTTCATAGTTACATTGCAAAACATCTATTTATACTAAACAAGGAAGTTCTTGCGCGACTAACAGGTTCTCGCGCAAACTAATAGGTTCTCAAGCGATTAACAGGTTTTCGCGCGAGAAGCAAGTTAGCGCGCGACAACTCTAACTTATCGCGCAACTTGATCTTCTTTATCTTGATTTGATTTCCCGAGCCTCTAGGTTCAATCCCTACAATATCCCCCTAGGCTCGGTAAATCAATGCTTTAGAAGTCCACGTCATCCACCTTGTAACTACCTTCATATGCATACATCTTGTTCTCTAAGGCCTTCGTGATCATCCAACCAAATTGTGATGTAATGAAATGAACAGATTCTTTAGCTGCAATTGGACAATCCTACAATCTCATCAAATCTTCTTTTCCAAACTTGAGCAAATCCACAGGGTCGATGACACGGTGATCTTTATCCACACAATGAATTAACGCGTGCCCCATCTCCTTATCACAACTCCACCACATTAGCTTGGACAAGCTGTTAACTGGCATAGGAGTGTGGATAGGGATCATCCTTGCATATCTTGGATGGCTGAACACTCGTATCTTCATTGGTTTGTTCGTATTTGGATCTATTCGTGTCTTATCTTCAATAACTTTTGATTTTGTAGCTAAAAGTCCTTGAAGTTGGTCTTGCTTTACTTCCAACTCATATTCCTAATCCTTTTCCTTGCTGTAGTTACTAGGGTTAATGAATGGAACATGACCAATTGCATATAAATCCGATGCTCTGAGTATATGGAAATCGTGTTCGTCCTAATAGTACTTGATAGCTCCACCCTTTCTCTTAATCACATACATCTTCTTCTCCACATCATATGATCAGCAAAGAATTGGTTCTGATTTTCCATACCTTGTGAAAGGTTTGAAATGTCTCAGCGTGTGAATGTAAGCCGGTGGACGAGGAGCATCAACAGTAAGATTACCAACCTAACGCACTACGCTTTGTCCTGTTAAATTAGCAGTCTCATCAGTCGTTTCTTGAGTGCTCGTCTCTCCAACCATATCCCTTTCTTCAATCAAGATATCTGAGATTAAATCTTTAAGACAATTCCCAAATATGTCTGTGTAATCTATTCCTTCATCCAAATCATCAAAAACATCAAGATCTTCTTCTCCTCCTTAGCAATGATCTTTGCTGAAATGTATAGAACTCTCTGTCATAAGATTTTTCTACAGGTGGGTCTAATAATGTATACTTAATGATATCATGGGACTGGTCCAGAGATATTATCAGTACCCGATGATCAGATGCACCAGATATAGAGCCTACATCTCCTCCTTGATCATCATCGTCATCTTCTTGTCATCTTTCTTATCATCATCACCTCATCACCATCATCAATTCATCATCTCATCATCATCAACCTCTTCTTCATCACTAAAGTCATAATCCACCAAATCTAAATCATCATCATCTACCAGGCTCAGGAATTGATAAATCATATTTAGGCTCCACAAATGCTCCTCCAGTAAAAACCATAGGTTGATCTTCAGTAGCCTTAGTATGATCAGTGATAAGTGGCTCTTGATCAACATCAGTAGTCTCTATTGTCCTTTCTATAACAACATGATAAACATCATGCTCTGTAGTGTCAGCAGGATCTTGAACAGTTTTGGGATCAGCAGATTGCTTTCCACTTTATTCTTCAACTTCTGTGGTTCTTTGTATGTAGACCAGAAAGCACACGAGAAGTAGATCTCTTAAGTTCCTCCAGAATCTAAACATAACTAAATATGAAATTTTGTTTATGTTCAAGATTCTTTATCCTTTCATCGTTTTCAAATAACTGCCTCTGCATATCATCAATGGTTTGTGTCTTCTGTAACATATCCCTCTCTAATGTAACGATTCTCTGCTCTAGTGTAACTGATGTAGGTAACTAGTAGAAGCACTAGCACCTTGTGTTTGCGCAGGGGGTCTTAAGAAAATCTTCCATGCTACTGTCTCCTCAAACCCTTGATCTCTTGGTGGAGCACTCAACACATCCTCAGTAGCAGGATAGTAGATGATGTCTCTAATGTAGCAGCCTCGATAATAGTGGAAGGAGTCTTCAAAACAGGGACTTCCTTTCAGTAGTCAAAGTGATCAATGGGGTCTGACGTTTTCGTAACACGCCTCGTCTCTGCCCCTCGCACGTTGACTTCACCAGCTCTTCTTGCCATTCTCTTCGTTCAACCCCGAGTAGTTGGTGTAGCTTCAGGAACAAATCAGTGTCATGTTCCTCAGCAGCGCGTTTGGCAGTTCTTGCACTCTGGGACGTTCCTGAAGGACATATGGCACATTTCCAATCTGATCACTATTGCAAAAATTGCCTTGGATATTGCTGTATGGTAAATCATCAAACTAAGGATACGACAGGGATCCGAATATAGAACTTAGAGGATATCCATTCCAGCGTCAAGATTGCTTAGGCAACGTATAACAACATGAACAAGTACTTCTTGAATGGTGGATGGAAGTACTGATTCTCAATAGATGGATATCTGCGATCATATCCCTTCCTTTTCAGGCAATCTCTTACAACGTCATCATCGATCTTGACGGGCGCATTCGGTTGATTTCTAAAGTAAACACATTGGTTATAACTTTTGTAGTATTTTTTTTTTTTCTAGTTATAAAAATTTGCTGCCCTTGACAGTGTTGATTTACATGGTTCTCCTTGTTCATCTCTCTCATTGGCAGCCGTTTGCAAAAATGATCAATACATAAGTGTATGTAAACGGTAGGATTACCGTGATAGCATGGTGAATCCGTGAAGTCTTAAGTCCATCAATCATAGATCTCGAATAAGGCTTTATCTTCAGAAACTTTTCCGAGGGTAGGCCATAGCATTATGGTCTTATAAAAGACCATAGATCTGGCCATCTGAAAAGTTAAAAAACTTGTATAAGCACAAAAGAAAATTTCACACTTAGAAAGATTTTGGAAAAATTGGGACAAGAAGGGTTTTCGCATGAAACTGAATTTGACCAAACGTCAACTTCTCGCGTGACACGTGTCTGCTCTTCGCGAGTAGTTCTATGCGAATTTGACCCAAACTCAACTTCTCGCGTGACAAGTCTGCTCTTCACGCGAGTAGTTCTATGCGAATTTGAAATTTCTCCGGTCTTTCATTTTCAACATACTTTTCGCATGCGATAAGTCTGTGATTTTTCATGTTTTCAATGAGCTATTTTCAAAGTGTTTTAACCAATAAAAACATGTTCATTAGGTGTCGATTAAGTGATTATTAAGGTTTAAGATGTTGAATTTTGTTCAATTTAACGTGTAATAGTCCTTTATAGTTTGGTCATGAATCAAAAACACTTAAATCTAATCTATTATAATCAAAATACCTTATTAATCACTTTAGTATCCAAATGCGACCACAATGAACACTGATATTGAAGCAAACGAGGTTCTACCACTTAGAATTTTTTAGAGAATTTTTCAGGAAGTTTTCGTGCGAATAGTATACTTTTTGCTCAACTATTCCTTTTATAGCCTTTGACTTCTCGCGCGAGAAGTCAGAGTTCTCGCACACAAGAGTTTTCGCATCTGTATACTTTTTGCATGAGAATAGTTCAACTAGTTGCATCACATTTCGCACCATTTGAACTTCTCGCACGCAAGAAGTTCAATTCCATTGAACTTTAAAAATTTTCAACTTTTCAAATTTGTTTATCTTTTAAAGAAAAGATAGATTGATTAAACAAATCAATTTATCAATCAAAATTGAATCTTTATGATAAAGATTGTAACATTAAGGATTTGACAACACGTAAAAATAAACTATCTTTAGAAATCAACAAACTTAACAGTGAACTCTTATCTGCCAAATTAAATGTTGAAAAATTTGAGTTATCCTCAAACATGGTTGAAGGTATAATCAAGTCTCAAATGACACAGAAATTAATGGTGGAAAAAGTGGTGTTGGTTATTCTAACATTGCACCATCTATTAATCATGATTATACATATTTGCCTTCATCAAATGTTGATCCTAATGAAGAGACCTATGGATTAGGTTTTCAACCAAAGTCAGACTTAATACCTCCAGTCAATGTCTCTCTTACTGTTGACCTTGTAATAAAAACTGAAATTAAAAGTAATCATGACAATTTTCTTGCAGAAAGTGTGAAGAAGGACGGGTTGGTTGAAGATTGAGAAAGTTATGATTAATTAGTTTTTTAGGAAAGTAAAATTATACTGAAAAATCCTCATGTAATTCATCATCAGTTGTTAATGAAATTTCATATATTGTTAGTACTACAAATGTTTGCTCAAAAATGTCTAACAAAGAAAGAAACTCAAATCAATAATAGATTTTAAGGCCAATGAAAGTAAACGAGTCAAAACATCCATATCTAACTTGAAAACTAATTTCAAGAATACATTTGTTTAAAAGGCAACATTGATAAAGAAGGACAAATTTTTAAAGAAACCAATGTCATTTCTTTAAAAATAAATCTTCTATTATTGTTAACTCTATGAAACAAGATATTTGTAGAACAGGTATCAAAGACACTGGTCCAATTCCAGTAACTACGACTCAAAAGGCTAAAGCTATAGTTCATGCCACATCGGCTTTTAAATGTGACTTAAAAAGCTAAAATGGATACCTCAATTCTTTCAGAATCATCTCAAAAAAATCATAGTGATAGAGAGATGTTGGGTTCAACAATTGAATAAACTGAAGCTTACCAAATGATAATCACAGCCAACTGAAGATCTCATTGTACGAGTTCAGAGACCAAGTTGATAAACAGAAAAAACAAATACAAGATGAAGTCAACAAGACAAAGTCAACATCAAGACAAAAAGAAAAATCAAAATTAGGTCATGATGTAAAAATAGTATAAATAGACCCACTAGTGCATTTTTGCAAGTGTGGTTCTTGTGTGTGTGTTCTGATGGTGTGAATCACCACCCAAAGAGAAATCCTCTCCTTTTGGGTGGGTTTGATCTACATCCATCTTTGTATTTGATTTTTCTTTGTAACTTGTTCATCAACATTAATGAAATCTTCTACTTATTATCATCTGCTTCTTGTATTCTTTGATTCTCACACATCCACCCATCTTAATTTTTAATTTCTAGGTCAAGAACATGATGAATCCTAAGATCCAAGCTCATTGAATTTGAATTATTGATTTAGTAAAAGATAAGTGAGACTATTAAAGAATCCCAAGGCCAAAGAAATACTAAGGCCAGATTCTATGATAACTTTGGAAGTTATCATAAACAGTTTGTGCAAAATTTACAAGCTTGAAATACATATCATACAATGTGTTGTTATACTTGTGGAAAGCCAAATCAAAAGGCTAGAAACTATCATCATCAACATCAATTGTCAAGCAAGCAAAGATTTCACAACTCAATTTCAAATAATAGAAAACATTTCTTTTTAAATGTCAAATTCAAAAGGAATTCAAATCAGTCAAACTCTTTTATTAATGACAGAAATGAATTGAATAAAGAAAAGTCAAATGTGAAACCTATCCAAGTTGATGATAGGTCTTCTACTTCAATTCAGACCACTTTAAAGAAAAATGTTACAAATCTGATCAAACCAATTCAAAAGTGGAAAATTAAAGAAAAACAATATAAGCCTGATATTGTTAAAGACTATGTTTTAATGATAAAAGAGATATGATATTAAAATCAGTATCATATTTGGATGAAAATAATGTACTCAAGTCAACAATGGCTTGGGTTCCTAAACAAGAATAAATTCATTCTTATGTGCATAAACAACCAAGAGAAGCTATAAACAGTGTTTGGCATGTTGATAGTGGTTGTTCAAGGCACATGACTGGTAATATATCTTTGTTAACAATATACAATCTTACAATGGAGGATATGTTATATTTGTAGGAGATAAAGATGGCAAGATTACAAAGAAACATACAAGGTCTAATGGTGTGTTAAGTTTTGAAGATGTCGATTTTGTAGAGGACCTTAAACATAATTTGTTAGGTGTCTCTCAAATTTGTGACAAAAGGTTCTCAACATATTTCATTGATAAAGAACGTCTTATTTTAAAACCTGGATTTGTAATTCCTGATGAATGGATTTTGTTAATTACACCGAGAGACAAAGACTCGTATTTACATGACATGAATAGTTCACATACATTAGTAACTCCATCTTGTTTGTTATCCAAAGCCTTGGAAAGTGATTCTATATTATGGCATCGTCGTCTTGGCCATGTAAACATTAAAAACATGAACAAATTGTAAGAGGAAATCATGTTGTAGGCCTTCATTTGAAAGAATTTCAACTTCCTAAAAATTGTCTGTCATATTGTAAAGGCAAACAACATAAACTTCCTCATAAACCAGTTGTTCATACAAAAATTTACCATATCCTTCAACTGCAACACATGGATTTATTTGGTCCAGTTCATGTTTTGAGTTTAGGATGTTGTGCATATTGTTTGGTTATTACTTATGATTTTTCTAGATTTACATGGTTTTCTTTTTGGCAACCAAAGATGAGACGCCTCACTTGCTGAAAAAATTCATGACCCTATTGGAGAATCAGACTGATAAAACCATCAAAGCATTCGAAGTGATAATGGAACCAAATTTTGCAATCACACACTGAATGAATTTTGTGATTCAAAGAGGATAGCAAGACAATTTAGTTCTGTAGGAACTCCACAACAAAATGGAATTGCTGAAAGACGTAACAAAACTTTAATTGAAGCTGCCAGAATAATGTTATCAGCAGCCAAATTACCATCATTCTTTTGGGCTGAAGCTGTTAACACAGCATGTTATGTTTAGAATCGTGTGTTAATCAACAAACAACAAAACATGACTCCCTATGAAATCTTTTTCAAACATAAACCCAAATTCAGATATTTCAAAACTTTTGGATGTTGTTGTACTTTGTTAAACACATCTGATTCTAATCAAAGTTTGATAAAAAAAAGCAGATGAATGTTATTTTGTTGAATATTCAGCCAACAAAGTAGCATACCGGGTTTATAATAAAAAGTCTAAATAAATAATTGAGTCATTTGATATTGATTGGCATGAATCTAACAAGACAGATGCGGGTTCAGCACCTTCATGGGTATATGATTATGCTTCATTATTTGAAACATTTAATCATTCATCTATTGTTTCAATAGCTAATCCACCTTTGAATTCATCAATTCAAGATATTTTCGCTAATGATGTTGGACCTATCTCATCTTCGGCAACAGAAAAATCTTCAGACATACTTTCTTCTTCAAATGTCACAGCTGTTCCACACTCTGTTTTTGAATTTGATCCATCTCATTCTGATCCAGTAGTTGAACAAGCTCCATAGGTTTCTGATCAAAGTTCTTCTTCTACACAAATTGATCCAATTGATACTATTCAAGTTCCATTTGAAGATTTATCTGTTGATAATGATATTCTTCAAGACGAAGATATTGTGTATCAACCTAAAGGAGGGAACAATGTTGATGAACCAATTGGTCATATGTCTAATTTAGATGAAGTTATTTCTGAAGATATCATTCCTCAGCTGAGAATTCATAAAAATCATCCAACTGAAGCAATTATTGGTCCGTTATCACAAGGTGTCTGAACTCAATGTCAATCGGGCAAAATAAATACATGTTTGTATTCATGTTTTATATCTCAAATTGTGCCAAAGAATGTTGAAATGGCATTAAAGGAAAACAGTTGGGTTGAGGCCATACAAGACGAACTGATGCTATTCAAGAAGCTTAATGTATGGCATCTGTGTTAACTACCAAAGGGTAAGTGCCGATTGGTACGAAATTTTTTAAAACCAAAATGGATGAAAAGGATGTAATTGTTCACAACAAGGCCAGACTTGTTGTTCAAGGATTCTTTCAAATTGAAGGTCTTGATTATGAAGAAGTATACGCTCCTATTGCAAGACTAGAAGCTCTACACATTTTTTGGCTTATGCTTCATACAAGAACTTCAAGGTGTATCAGATGGATGTCAAAACTTCTTTGTTATATGGCAAAATGAAAGAAGAAACTTATTTTTGTCAACCACCTGGTTTTGAAGATCTAGATCATCTAGAATATGTGTATAAGTTAGAGAAAGCACAGTATGGCTTACATCAAGCACCACGAGCTTGGTATGCCACTCTTACTGAACATTTGCTTGCGAATGGTTTTACAAGGGTTGTGATTGATCAAACTTTATTCTTATAGAAGACTGGTGATGATCTTATTCTTGTTCAAGTATATGTCGATGACATTATTTTGGATCTACCAATAATGAACTGTGCAAGGAATTTGAAGCTGTGATGAAGAAGAAATTTGAGATGAGTTCTCTTAGAGAAATGTCGTTTTTCTTGGGTATCCAAGTTAAACAAGGTGATAAGGGAATACTGATTCATCAAGAAAAATATGTACACAGTATCCTTGAAAAATACAAATTTCAAGACTCCAAGACTTCTTCCACTCCAATGACTTCTCGTCCAACTCTAACCCCAGATCTCATGGGTGAAGACGTTGATCAGCATTTGTATAGGTCAATGATTGGATCTCTGATGTATCTCACTGCCAGCAGACCAAGCATCATGTTTCCTATCTGTCAGTATGCACATTATCAAAGTAATCCAAAGGAATCTCATTTGAAAGCTGTCAAGCGGATTTTCAAATATCTCAAAGGTCAACCAACACTCGGCCTTTGGTATCCTAAAAATTCTGATTTTAATTTATATGCCCATACTGAAAGTGATTATGCAGGATGTAACATGGACAACAAATCAACCACCAGTGGATGTTAATTTCTTAGAAACAGGTTGATTTCATGGCAATGCAAGAAGCAGCAGACAATATCCACATCCACTGTAGTGGCTGAATATGTGGCTGCATCAAGTTGTTGTTCTTAGATTGTTTGGATTCAGCAACAACTTCTTGATTATGGCCTTAATCTTTATGACACCAAAATTTTGTGTCATAACACTGCAGTGTTAAATATTGTGAAGCATCCAATCCAATACTCAAAGACAAAACACATCAACATCCACATGCACTTTATCCGTGACTGTTTTAATTGAAAACTTATCCATTTGGAATCAGTTCCATCAGAAAACAACATTGCTGATTTGTTTACTAAGGCATTTGATCATTCCAGATTTGACTTTTTAGTCAAATCTCTGATAATGATTAACTTTAGTTAACATTTTTCCAAACACCCTTTTTCAAAATTTGTTTTCATTCTTAGGTGAAATTATTATTTTCTTGCAGTTAATCACAATTTTAGGGTGAGAAAATTTAAAAATGTCTTGAAAAAGATTTTTGTTCTTAAAATTTTGAAAATGTCTCGAAAAAGCTTTTTGCTCTTAGGGGGCGCAAAAGAAGATTTGCAAAAATATGTTGTTTTACATATTAAGAAAATTAAAATTTTCAAGGATATATAGGAAATGATAGTACATTTCTTAATTTTGATTCATTACATCTTATGGCATAAAAGAAACTAACTTGGATTATGTTTGATATGTTGATAGGCTTGACTTCCAAAGCTGAAAAACTTTATGATCTGTGATACACTTAAAGTAAACTCAAAATGATTGGTGTGGGTTACTCATCAAGTTTTTGTGGTAACACTGATTCCAAGCTAAAACATGCTGAGAGTTACAGTTTAGTAAGTGGGTTACTCATCAAGGTTTTGTGGTAACACTGATTCCAAGCTAAAACAGACCGAGAGTTATAATTTAGTCATACTCAAGCCAGTCTCTATCTGATTCAGTGCTTTTTAAAAGAAATATGAAATATGTATATATAAATACAAAAGAAGAAAAAGATATGAAAAGCAAAGACAAAAAGAGAAAATGAAAATTATCAAAAAGAGCAAAATGATGCCAAAAAGGGCATATAGGAATAAAAGATGCCAATGAGCACAATAATAAAAAATATGTCATAGACATATACTATATGATAAATATTTTCTTTTTGAGAATATGTTCTGACACACAAGGAAAAATCAAAAGATGGGGCATGTAAGTCCAATTTGGCATATAAGTCCTAAACGTATTGCGAGGGCAAAACATAAGTCCGACTAGCAGTTAATAAGTCCTAAAACTTGTTAATATTCTGTGTTCAGAAATGTTTCTCAGGCTACTTATGCTCTAAATAGATATTATAATAGAGAAGAATAATTCTGAAAAGGCTGATCAGAGGTGAAGGTTTAAGTCAAATTGGGGTGACTTGAATTCTCAAAAGTGTCTTGAAGCTGGATAAGAGTTCTGTAGGATTCTTTAGATTCACAGATTTGAAGTCTTATTTTAAAATGGATAAAATATATTGACAATCAACATAACCAGTCTTATTTAAATAAAGCTGGATGATGTTTATGATCGATTTGATAAGAAATATGATCCTATACTTGAAAATTTACTAAAAACATTTAAGTTATAAATATAAAGAAAAATATCAGTTTGTTTTTAGGTTAAAATTTGCTTTTACATTTGTTTTGATTTTACAAAAAAATTTCACAAAGATTTTGCAAAAGGTTAAGGGTTCTTGGATAATTATAAACACTTAGTTAAACATAATCTTTCTCAGAACAAATCAATGGCTTCATAAGATAAACAAATTTGATTGCACTTGCTAATCAAATTAAGACTGATGTGTGCTTGTGTGATATCAACGAACATTAAACAAACTCAATCGTATATTATTAATCAAGTGATTACAATACCAAAGGAGTTTACATCATTTAAGCTCGATCCACCAGAGCTGAGCTCCCCTCGGGCGGCCTATCACACAACTCTCTGCTCTCTCACCCTTAGAGCACTTTTACAAATGAACACACATCATGAAATACAAAGAAAAAACATCTATATATACTATGAAGATGTTCTCATGTGAGAACATCAAGTTCTCACGCGGCAACTCCAAGTTCTTGCGCCATAAGTTTTTCAACATCATCTTGGAGTTCTCGCATACTTCTACTTCTCGCATGAATTGAGTTTTTGCTTTTCACTTGATATTGTAATCCATAAAGACTAGGTCCTTACAATTTACCCCTATGGATTATGATATGAAGCTATGTTTGACTTCAGTCACTCATCAAAATGAATTATCTGGTCCTCGAGTATCTCTCACTTTAGTCTTCCCCCTCAGCTGTAACCCCCTCCTAATATAAAGCTTCATAAAGGATATCACGTCTGAATCAAGATTAAACTGTTCTCTCTTGATTACTTACAACTTAAGATGTATTAGGCATATAACAGAGAGGTCCAACTTCCATTTTGGATTCCTTAAGATCCTGATTCTTAAATCTGATGACAAGATTCTGTGATGATGAACTAGATCATCAAAAGTATTGTTCCCCCTATGTAAGATTAATAAGCCCATATTTTCAAGGCAAGAATACCAAACAATCTTGATTCTTCACTTAACTAACCCGTTCAATCCTTGTCCCCAACAGTAAGATAAGATAAGCCCACATTGTCAAGTTTCAGTTCATGAATGACACGAATCAAATGTTATAGATATAGAATCTTTAACTTGTTCAAACATTACAAAAACCCCTGTTTAAGTACCAAACTTCAAATCATCCGACATCCTCTAGATTTGGGCTAAACACTTGTTCTAAACCTTCATAAACTAATAAGTTTTCGCATCTAGACAACGTTCTTGCATTTTTGAAAAGTTTTAGCAAAAATCAAGTTGATGGTAAAAGTTTTCGCGCGATGTTGAAGTTTTTGCTTGATGAAGTTTTCGCATAAGAACTAGGTAGATATTCTCACGCGAAAACCTGATCTTCTCGCATGGCAACTCCAAGTTTTCACAAGAAACGGTTATCGATGCGAAAACTGCCAAAGTTTTCGCAAAAAGCGGTTATTCGTGCGAAAACTTCGTGAAAATCGACTTTTTGTCTTAGATTCACAGCTACGATCTCAATTCTTCAATTTTTACCATCATAACTTGAATATACTAAGCGTATTGATGCAGATCATCATTTTAGCAAGTAACAAAGTGATTTCATGTGTGTTCAGCTTTGGTTTCACCTTCTTCTCCTTCGAAACCAGTCCAAACTAGATCTAAGACTTTAGATCTTCAACTTCCATGTTTAGTGTTTTAATACGGATGATTGCGGAATGAAAATCCATGTATCAAGAGCAATACCTTTCTCTAATACCAATTGTAAGGATCGGTTCATTAGAAATAAGATCGATCTCGTGAAGAAAATATGGAATGTTATCTTCACGGAACAAGATTGAAAGTAAGATGTAGAACACAAATGTAAATAACTTCTTGATTATATTGCTCTTCGACTTGTAAAGTCTTACAATACGAATGAAATCAGAAAAAATGCAAAAGCTTCTTAGTTACATTGCATAACATCTATTTATACATGCGACTAACAGGTTCTTGCGCGATTAATAGGTTTCAGCGCGAGAAGCAAGTTATCGCGTGACAACTCTAACTTTTCGTGCGACTTGATCTTCTTTATCTTGATTTGATTTCCTGAGCCTCTAGGTTCAATCCCTACACTTTACAAGGTAATGCAAAGCTCCTAGATCTAATCCTGGAGCAACTCAAGCCTCCCAACATCCTGCTACCCCTAAAGCTGCAACCAAATCCACTGAGCAACAAACTGTAGTTGTTGCTCAAGAAGTTGATTGGAGCTTCATGATCCAAGATGTCACTCCTGCTCAAGCTCTCATGGCTAGAACTATAGACTCTAAGGTATATGAACATCCATGTACTCCAGCCTGTATTGCAAAGGTTAAATTGTATCTGGACTACAACATGAAATTAAATCTGATATGGATCTTTAAATATACTATATTCTGATTTTATGAGAGCAAAATCTGACTACAAACTCAAAATAGAAGAGTTAGAGAAAACTATGTCCTATTTAAAACATGAACATTCAAATTACAGGGCTAAAATAAAAGATTTAATCTCCAAGTTGACTGAGGCTCAAGCCTAACTAGTGATAGCTAAGGCTAAAGCTAAGAAGTATGCCATGAAGAGCATAACTTGAATACCATGATTGCATCATTCTCCCACTCAAAAGTGTGTTATCAAAACAAAAGTGGGTTGGGAACCGATGAAATTGCTCCACCAAACTCCTTTGTGTCTATTAGACAGCCTAGATGTGGTGTAGAGGAGCAAGATGTTCCAACTATTGCCCTATTACCCAAAGAGCAAAAGAATGATATAATAATGGAAACCACCACAGGGAAGGATATGGTAGAAAACCTCATCCCCACAGCTGATGATCAACCCTTACCAACCAAAGCTAGAAGAAACAAAATCAAGGCAGTAAGAAACTACCAAGAAGGTGGCTGAGTCAAAGTTAAAAATAGACCCAAAGCAAAAAGGTGTATTCATATCAGTAGGTTTCAAGTGGTTGAAAATCTTAATTCAGGAAAGGAATGTAGTACGAGCATTTCTGTTATGAAGAAGATGATGATAGAAGAAAAGAAGCTCCAAAAGCAACCATCAACCTACCCTATCAAAATAACATTGAATGCATACTCTGTGGCCTACATAATCACATGGTTAAAGATTGTAACTACAATCCAGCAAGCACACATTATGCGTCTAATTTTAAGAAAGAAGGAGACAAGGAG